>JAJONR010001656.1:0-73078 GCA_029582245.1 Solanum etuberosum
TCCAATAGGCTAAAAGCGAGCAATTTAGCTATAAGCAACCTATACGAATAGCCTCTAAGTCGTGTCCGACATAGGGACACTACTAACTGAATAAGAATCCCGACAAGGGAGGATTATATCCACTCAGGCAGCCAACAATCAACACTAACGGCTACTAGTATAACAACGATAACAACCCAATTACATTGCTCCTAAACTTTAAAGAAACATACCGTAAGAAGGGAATAGCCTTAGCATACCTTTTTCGCTGAATTCACGTGGCCTAACGACTTTTACTCACAGCCCTCCTCGCTACTAGAACAAGGCAGGACCATAATCAACCCACGAAAATAGAAGATACCATGATAATCTGATAAAAGATATGTATTTTCGTCACAAATTGTTATTTGTGGCTTATCAAACCTAGAGTCGATGAAAGAAGGGTCTTACCTTGATCTTAAGTTCGTAATACACCTCAAAACTTTAAAGTATGTCCAAACCCTTGTTGTCCCAACACCAAAGTATGATATGCTACGAAATTGATAAAACAAATTATACCATGATGAAGATCTCAATGCGTAGAACAACTTTCGTCAAGGACTTAAGTCGAGAAAATATATAATTTGGTTGATCCTAGAAGTGGGTTTTCTAAATTTTCTGGTTATTTACTGAAAAAAATGAAGAAAAGTCGAAGAAGAAGATAAATAAAGAGTTCCACCGACCTAGGGGACCCACCTCATGTGCCTGCTTGTGCAGTCTCACGAAAACGTGAATATCTCTCTATTTTGAAGTCGTATGAATGAACGGTTCGATGCGTTGTAAATTAGACTCGTATACCTTCGATTTTCTGTGTTGTAGGCCCCATAACTCTTTATAGATTAGGAGAAAACCTCCGAGACATTTGACCTAAATTTTAGAAAAATATTTTAAAAGGAACTTACGATAACTTTCGCCAACTTTTATTTTGCAACTTAACTAACTTAAAAACTTGAGATACAATCCTTGAATACTTAAAATATGACATACGACATCATTCTTAATTAATTACTCACCCTCTTTGTTTTTCCAAGAAGGTAAGAGTTAAATTAGTGTTCCGAAAAGTCGGGGTGTTACACATTTTTCGCTCGAAAAAGTGATAGATATAGGCAAGTTCTAATGTGTGCACTCAGTAGAAAGAATGAATATCAAAAGTGTGAACTATATTTTGCAAACAATAATCGCACTCTACTCGTTCTGTGAATCTACACTTAAGTTATCGCCATGGTTTCCACAGCCCTAGTTGTGGTATTTAGCCACTCATGCTTTCAATCGAATAAGAAAAAATATATATTGAATACATTAAAAGAGATCACTTACGAAGATTGCGAATTCAAAGAAAGCTTGATATTCAAACACCAAATCAAAAGCTTCAAGTCTTGATCCCAAGTTAATCAATAAAAACCAAAGTAGAGAATAAGGAAAGTAGTCTATCATTCCAGCTATGATGAGATAATTCAAAAATTTAAACTAATTAATTCAAATAGTCTGTCTAAAAAGAGTCCTACTCGAAGTAGGACTGAAGTGTCGGACTATCACACGGACTGCACAACGGCCCGGCATGCTCTTCACGGCCTGTGAGGCCTGCCGTGGCTCACACTTAGACTATGTGAGACTCCTTTTTCTAATGTCTTCCACAGGCAATCATACGGCTCGTTGATCCTACTATGGCCCGTCAAGGGTCCCGTGGTCTTCGACCCAAACTTAACTCTTCAAGCTCTTCACACTGGAATCTTCTCGCGGCCTGCAGGACGGTTCGTCAAAAGTACCACGACCCATCTGGGTATCCATGGTCCTTACTTAGCCATACCTAACCTTAGCTCCTCAAAGCCTTTACACTGGACCTCCTTCACGAGCTTCAGGATAGACCGTGAAAGAGACCACGGCCCGTCAAGGTCTCTGTGGTCCTTACTTGGCCAATTTCAGCTTGCTCTTCCGACACTGATTCAACCCCACGGGCCTCCAAACGGCTCGTCGTCATGACCACGGCCCGTCTGGGGCTCCGTGGTGCTTGTTTCAGAATCATTTTCTTCTTCTTTTTTTCTTTCTATCTTTTGCGTCCAAGTGTTTTACCAGTTCAAACATTACCAAACACATCATATCCACATAAATACACTTGAGTTCTAGCATTAATCCTTAGTTTTGAGCGTCAAATGTGCCAAGATTTCACGGCACATCACCGGCACTCAAGAATCATTGTTCGTCCCTAAGTGAACCATCAACCTAACTGGCTACAAGTGGAAGGGTAACTCAAGCATACACAAGCATTAAGCTGAGCAAGTGTAGTATGAATATACAACCACAGTGTACTGGTAGGATCATCATCTAGTTCCAGTATATGAAATATGAATAGGCAACCATAACTCTGTAAAGAACATCATAACCAATTACAAACATAAGTAGAACATAGCCTGGACTTACAATCCTTACCCCTAATTTATATGCATAACATCATGAATCATCAAAACACAACAATTTAGTTCAGTTCTCTCTTGGAACCCATAGATATAAATTGTCGGTGTACCAAAATGGTACACATTCCCAACTGAGGGTATCAGCATAGTATTTGTATGCAAGTTACAGTACAAACGTGGTACCCATTCATATTTTACTAGTGTGGTACCCATTCAAGATGTTAGTGTACATACGTGACACCAATTCGAAATATTAGTGTATCAGCGTGGTACGTGATTTCAATCATCAACAAATAGCACAATCACAACCACAATGAATCATAATCACACATGTGCATTCATGTAAACTATTCATTACATGTGATTAACAACAATATTCATTACATATTATGTCTTTCCAAGTTACCTAATCGTATATCATGCATGCATTACAAACGGCGTTGTTAACAAACACATATATCAGAAATTTGAAACAACAACTAACACCTATCTCGAAATATGCCTGAATGCTCTAAAGAACTTGAGATTTCCCCTTGTTATGAAGTTTTCTTACTCTAAGTCTAAAAAAGTAATAGAATACAATAATCAATGAACAATGGCCTAACTAAACCCTGAATATATCTAAATCCTAAGCCCCAGGCCACCCCATGATCATTCTACCCAACAAGTGTCACGACCTAGAATGACATGTAATGATTACAAGGGTAGAACTATATAGAAAATAACACTAGCAATAAGAAAAGATAGAAACAGAAGCAAACCAAAAACTGTATACAAAGGAAACCCTCCTACAACCTGGAAGTCATGAGTACAGAGTTATTTAACAAGAATAAATACATTTCCCAAAAGTGGACCACAACAAGCTGTCTCAAAGGCAAAAGACAAGCTAACATATGTACAGAAAGCGACAGGCTGATCCACAACGCAAAGTGCTCAACATCATCTCCGATATCCATAATTTTTAAAAGACAGCACGAGTGATCACGTCTAAGCCAGACACAAACACAGAGTCAAGCAGATACGAAAAGAAGGCACACAAGAATACTGGAAGTAAATCTAAGTACAACTAAACTAAACCTAACTGGACCCCATAAGCCCAGAAGGTACACTCGTGCACAAGTTTAAATAAAAACTTGAATGGACCTCATAAGCCTGACAGGTACAAAATAACTAAGACTGTAAAGATAAAGCATCTAACCTTAAGTCCAATAAGAGTCAACTGGGCCTCGAACCCAAAGTTGATAGTATCCTAAAGAAGTAACGTCCTTGAACCACAGAGTAATAGTCTTAAGCTAGAAATAATGGCCTCGAATCATAAAATATCAGTCTTAGACCAGAAATAACGGCCTTGAACTGTAGTATATCAGCCTCAAAACCGAAAATAATCACCATAACACAAAACCTGATAGCCCTACAAGCCGGAGCGTGAAGGCGTAACAACTCTACAAAGAATTCCAATATCAAGCTAAGCTATCATCGAATCCCATCAACTCAAAATAATCAAAAGAAGGCTCCTCGCAAGTGCACAAACCTCTAGTAACATATCAGAGACGCAGAGATAGGGAGTGAGAATAAAAAGTCTAACAAGCTATGCAAAGGCCTAAAATAAGGCTCATAATGTCAGACTTAAGTCTTTTATTCCAGTCTAGAAAGACTTAGTCCATCCAAAATGACATCATAAACATGGTGGAAAATCAAAGGGGGAGAGTATAAGGCATCACTAGTATATCCAAGTTTATGGAAGAATATGCTTCAAAACACACATAATTGTACAAGTAATTCACATAGCATGTTGCAACACATATACAACCCCGATCTAGCATCGTACTCCCCTTGAAATAAAGCTGATCAATCCTAACATATGGTCTCAAAAAAGGAAAAAGAAATAACTAGGTAAATGCCCCAAATTCACACTAATCATCATGAGTTTACACTTTCATATTCATTCTAGAAGAAAGAAAGTCATAGCCTACCTGTAGGCCAACTGCGCGCACCAAATCACAAGGTTGGAGTTTTTCTTTCTGAACGGCCTCCGAATGCTGCCAGGCTATTAAAATAGGATCACGATGCAAGTACGACTGTTAGGACACTATAAACATATAAAACAAAGACTATAAAATTTTAGAGTCAAAAGGGAATAGTGGGACCGCGCTGGAATTGACCCCGTCAAGAGGTTCTAAACTACGCCCTGAACTTGCATTTAGAAATTTAGCACAATTCGTGGCCTGAAATAGCAGAACAACAATTATGCACTAAATCACAAATTTAAACATCAAAAAGATAAGGGCCAACAGCTTAATCAAAAAATTCACCTCAAACAGTGGTCCCTTAAAAGCTCCCAATAAATTCACCACGTAGACTCAAAGATGAAGGACGCGTAGGACTTTAAATCACCAAATTTCAATTCAAAAAGACCAAGAAAGTGCAATAACAGCTCTCAAAATAGTTGTTTAGCCCGTCTTTCTTTATTTAAAAGGACATGCCTCAGCGCTTCATCACGGTCACTAGAAGGAGGGTCACAATCATGACTCATTATGAGCTGACCATCGCGACCGCAAAGACCTTGTGGATTTTGGCAAAAAATAGAGTTTGGGAGTGTGACCTATTTTTTGCCAAGATAACCTTTTATGGGAATTTCAACTACTCCATTGAGTGTGGAATATAAAATTTTGTAGGGTTTCATATCTCATTTGTGTGCACGTGGTTCCGAATGAATTCAGAACGCACCATTAGAGATTCTTACATGCAAAAACCAGCTCATGCCTGAAATGGCCTTCCCTGTTCACTTTTATGGAGGTTATAATACCCGAGGGCCACGTTCGCGAGCCTCTACCCGCATTCACAAAAAAATTTGGGGTCCCTACTACGATCGTTGGGCCTTGGTTTCTTCTTTGTTGCATTTGTGAAGCCCTCGCCTCATTCGTGAGGCTAGCATCCACAGTGGACTCTCCACGTTCACAAAGAAGATATTTGTCTTGTATTTTAAATAAGACCACATGCAAGGTAGCTAGGTATTGTGAAGTTCAAATTACGATTTTGTTACTCTTTTTAGCTTAGATTTGGGTGATTTGAAGAACCATGCATATGTAATTATCAAGGCTTCATTGTGGTGTGTTCAGAAAGTGTTGGTAAATCTCTGTTCGAGGTGAATTTTTATTTAATGTTGTTGTCCCTGCCTTTATTTAAGTTAAAATTATGTTTTCTAACATGTTGTTGTTGTTTGTTGTTTCGAGCCCCTAATTGTGTTCAATTTTGGAACACAAGTTTGGGGAATGGTTTAGGACTCCTTGATGGAGTCAATTTTTGAAATTTTGGTGCGGGCCCCATAATTTTTGTTTTACTCCAAAATGGTCTATTTTAGTTTAAAGTGCTTTTGGTGTCTAAATGACCGTATTGACATTGTAATCCTATTTTTGATAGCGTGGTAATGTCGAGAGGCCATTCAGAAAGGAAAAGTTCAAGCCTTGTAATTTTGAACATGCACGATCGTCCTTTTGGTAGGCTACAACTTCCTTTTCTTATAGACTGAGCTGGATAGCATAAATTCATGTGATTATAGTGAATTCAGGGTGGTACCTAGTTATTCTTACTCTTCTTCATAAATACCATGTTGTAGGATTGATCACCACTATTTCGGGTATGGGACCATGCTAGTTGGGGTTTTATGTGTGTTGTAGCATGCTATTAAGAATTACTTGCGTTGTTAATTATTATTTGGAGCATGCTCAACCTTAGCGTAGGATAGACTAGTGTTTCCTTAGACTTATGAGCCTTGTAGCCTTGTTTTCATCTCCGACATCATTTTGAACGTACTAGATCCATGTAGACTATAATAAGAGACTTGAGTTTGATATTATGAGCCTTAGTTTAGGCGTTTGCGCAGCTTGGCAGACCTTTTATCTTCTTTTCTTATCTCTGCATCTCCAATGCTTACCGGAGGTTGTGCTTTCATGGTGACTTGAGATTGGGTTGATCTAGCCTTGGAGCCTTGTGTTGATCCATGTGGGTAGACATTGTTCCATGGTGACTTAGTCCTAATATTGGAAGCCTCTTCAGAGTCAACACTCCCCTTGTTACTTTTGCTAGTTGGGATAGGAGATGATTAGATATTGTGATCATTTGTTGTTTGAGGCCATTTTATTTACTCTAAGGCTAATGTTGACGATCCGAGACCGTAATTTCTAGTCTGAGGCTGATGCTTTATAGTTCCAGGCTGTCGGTCCAAGGATTAGTCAAACTGTCTCATATGGCCTAGTGCCATGATGATCAATTGATGAAGTTGAGGAAAGCCCTACCATCTCTACTTCAAATAGCATTTAAGGAAGCCTTGAGGCCAATGGCTAAGAATATGAGTGGTATTTGCATAAGGTTAGACACTTTAGAAAGTGAGGTTTCAATGTTAAAAAAGCAAGGGGGACAAAACCTTCGGCCTCAACTCGGGAGGTAGATCTCAATTTACCTGCTAGCAACATAGACTCTCCAAAACTATTTGCAAGTCCGCTAGTTTATTGGTACGTATATGATTATGAGACCAGAGACTCTGAATCAGGAGAATTTAGAGCAAATGAGCCTCCTAGAAATTCGGTAACCCCAAAGAGAAGTGCACCAACTCAAGCCAACCTGAGTGTAGCTCTTCCCCATTTCTCCTACCGTTACATCCTGACTCTTAGAGATAGATGAGAAGTGGCATCCCCATCGGGATGACTTTACCAATCCATCAACGCGACAATTCCATCCATTCATGAAGTTCTGATTATCCTAGCTTATGCTTACATTCCCCCGAGACAATTACCACATATGCGGTGCCATGGGACTGTTTATATCTTTCTCTTAAAGCATTGGTGAAGTTTCTTGTTCTTTTAGTTGGGTGGGTTTCTATATTTACATGTGATGTGACTTGGTTTTGAGCTCCTGCCAAGCTACATTTGTATAAAATAGTTTGTATGATGGTAGCCTATTTTTAATGTTTTAATTGTGCCCTTGGTGGACTTGATCTTTTTTTATTTTGATGTTGCTCCTAGTCGGGTAGGTCCTACATTCTAAATTTTTACTACCCGTTCTTGCTACTTGTACTTAGGCCTATTTGGTCCTTGTTCTCTCAATGATCTATGATCTATGAGCATGTGATTAAATGTCACCTTTGTAAATAGTTGATAATTAAATAAACTCCACAGATTTTCTTTTTTACCACGGTTCTTTCAAAGGTTTATTTCCAAGGAACAAACTATTCTTTTTCATGGGTCTTATTATGTGTGTCAAACTGGATTGGCATTTTCCTATGATAAATTGAGAGGCGACTTTCTTAAGAAAAACTATCAAGTTTTGCTTTTATTTTGAGTCTTATGATACACTTTTCGCAGATGGGACCAAAAAAAAACTTTTTCGCAAATGATGATGAAAAAGATTTTTAATACAAGAAAAAAAGTGAATTCAAAAGTAATCTCTTATCAAGACTCATACGTTTTTTTGGCTTCATAATTTACAAGGAACTGGTAATTAAACAGTTAAAGGTTTTTCAAAAGTCATTCGGTCCAATTAATTTCGAGACTAGCTTGAGACCTAGTTGGTTTATGATTCCTTGTGTGGTGAGGTTTTGAATATTTCTTTTGTATGCATATTTTCTAGAACTTGCCCCAAAATGTGATTCAGTGGGCAATTCTAGATATGGCTTGGCTTGAAAAATGAACCTAAGACCTCTTTAATTAGTCACTTTATCCAAATTTTCATTCCCTTGACATTGATCTTAGTCAACCCCATTGATCCTTAACCTATCTCCTTTGTCACTATGTTGCACACCTTGACCTTTTTGAATCATTTACTTTGGTTCCCTCATCTCTCTAATTACCAATGATAAATTATAGGATAAAAGCCTATGTTTGGGGGAGAAGAAAAGAATAAAAATGTGATGTGGGAAAAAGCCTAAGTTTGGGGTTGTGTGCATTAAGAAATAAAATAGGAATGAGGAAAAGGGTTTAGAGCACCATAATATTTGATTGAGAAGTGTTTAGTGAATTTATGGATTAAAAGCAAAAAAAAATTGTGCTAGATCGTATCGTGCACATGCTTAATATGAGAAGAAAATTGGGTGTTTGAATAATGATTGATGTCATGAATAGGAGAAATAAGTTGAAAACAAATCAATGATGTGAGCGGTATACTTAGAGTGGGATGTGATAGAATTAGGGATGCTCTGAGTCACTTTGAACAAATGATATCCTATCATTTTCCCAAACCTATGTTTGACCCGCAAGTTCTTGGTGATTCTGAGCATTGTCAATCTACATTAGTGGTGATTTACATAGTGGGCAAGCTAATGGTTTAATGTGTGTATGCTTAAATTCCTTTGTGAGAGTGAATGGTTTTTCATGATCTCTGGTCCCTTGATATGTTATTCATAATTGTCAGTGGGATTCTCTCTTATGTGAGTAACATTACATATTTCAATTGAATTTTGAGTTCTTTATATAAATTGAGCTACATGAATGTGATAAATTGTGTGAGTTATTAGGCAAACCATGAAGGTTGAATCCATTGACTTGAGATGCTTAGAGTTGTGCTTGAATGAAACATTGTCCCTAATTTTTTCTTGAAAAGTTGATTTGAAAATCAGATTAATTTCAAAAATAATATACCCTTTGCCTTATGATGATCGTCAAATTAATTGTGATTTGTATTTATATATAAATGTAATTACCCTAAGGGTCATTTTTAGAAATTTTTGGAAAATTACCATTTTATCCCTCCTGATATTTGCCACGAGTTATGTCTCGTCAGCTTAAAAAATTGAATTGAAAAGTTGTAATTTTTAGAGGCATTGGAGTTTTGGAGACTTTCAGTTGCTAAAAGTTGTTTTAGACAACAACCAAATCTATGAGTTTCATAATAGAATTTGTTAGATACATCAGCTCCGCGATGTAGAATTTGTTCTAGGAGTGTTTTTGTTTTTCAGTTTCGAAGTCCCTATGTGTATTTGAGCTCCTGAGTTGGAAGTTTAAGTGTATTTAGGCCAAGAGTTGACTTTGGTCAACCTTCAGAGTTCAGATGCTCAAATTAGATTCTCAATGATTCCGTTTGATTCAAATGAAAATTTTAGGTTTAGGTAGGATCTTGGCTAAATATTCGGAAGTTTCGAGGGCACTTTAGTCTTTTGTGTGGAAGTTAGTTTATTGCAACTTTAATGGCTATTAGGTCAAGGAGACCTCGAATCTGTGTTTCCACAGTTCCAATGGGTCCCGAATGTCGGATTTTGTTAAGTATCATATTTGGTTTGTGTGCCTGATATTTCAGATGAATTCGGAGGGTTTTGTTATTGCTACTATTTTCTTATGCCTGATGAATTACTATTCACAATCATGACTTGTCCTTTGTGATCACATAAGCGTGAATTCATGTGCTCTGCGATCATGAGGTGAGTTCCGCGAATGCAAAGGGTCTATTGGTTGTGAATCGCAATAACGGGGGACCTTGTTGTGATCACGAAGGTCAATAAATAAGTGGATCTATATTACTCATTGTGATTGGGTGGATTGGGTCCCAATTGTGTAGAATTCATTTCCAAACTCGAGGTTTCTTCCCCATTTCACCATTTTCAAGATTCATCGATTGGGTAAGCCATTTTTAACTCCCCACCTTCACTACCCATTGATTATTTCATGATTTTATCATATAATAACTGTTTTTGGATTCAAGCTTTGTGAGTTTCCTCTTGAACTTGGATTTTAAGGGAAATGGTGGTGTAAGCTTGATTTCAACTCGATTTTCGAATCGGTTTTCACTAATGAGTTTGAAAACCTTTAGGCATCATGATTTTATATTTTTTAAAATCAAGATTTACCCTCAACCCTCGGGAATGACTTTTTGGATGTATTTGGATTCGGTTTCCAAAATCAGCTTTATCGGTGTGTTTGTTCATGATTTTGTTATTGGGAATACTTATATGATTAATTTTTTTGGATTCGAAGACTCGTCGTAAAGGGAAGGTCCAAGTACCGAGTTTATTTCATTTTTTTAAAGAAAAGTGGACCTCTTTGAACTTCTTTAAAGTGATTTAAGACGTACATGCCTTACTTCTGTGTTTGGGAGTAATGAATAGTCAACTAAGGCCAAAAGCCTAAGTTGGTGGTAAGGTAAGGTAAGAGAAAAGAATCCAAGTGGAAAAATCATGAGACTCATCCTTATATACATGCTTTGGTTGTTTACATTGATTGGTTGAATATATGGGGTGTCCAACGAGCTAAACAAGCAAAGATTATTGTGAAAAGAATGTGGATGAGTTTTGTGTGCAAAAATAAGGGGAAAAAGGAAAAGTGGTGAAGTCAAAAAATGCTTCAAGAAGGTGGAGTCATTAAATCTAAAATGATCATACATTTACCCTCAGCCCCATTACAAGCCTTGAAAGACCTTAATGATCTTGCAAAGACCAATTCATTTATTGTTGGAAAATATGGGCAAGTTTATGGGTATAAACATGCATGTTTTTCTCTTTGGGAGTATGACGGTTTGTTTTGATTCCTAAAAGTTGTTTCTTGATTAACTTTGTGAGAGCATGGAATTGTTCTTGGTGTGAGGGCACTTGAATACCTTTGTTGAGCAAAATTTTGCATCTTAGTGAGCATTTGTGAGCATGTAATTTGATTGATAATGGATAGTCATCATTTGAAACTTTTGGTGCATAATTGAAAATTGCATGTCTTGGATATAGCCTTGTGATAACACTTGCATGTTAGCTCTCAAGAAGCACTATTTGTAGATATCTTTGTCGAACTAATTGATCTCTTAAATTACTTGAGGACAAGAAAAGTTTATGTTGGGGTATTGATGAGTCAGATATTTTGGACTCATCTAAGGCTTTAAGTTCACCAAATAGTTTCCTCGATGCCTTTTTATGTCCATTTATTATACTAAATTGTTGATTTACAATTTTGGAGTCTTAAGCACAAGGCAAGGAAAAATGAATCCAAAAAGCATACAAAAACATAGATAAAATAAAGAAAAAGGCAAAGTTGAAGCTTGCCAAGTGAAAAAGGGGGACTCGCCAAATGGGTTGGACCTCTCTAAAAGTGATTGAGACCTCTGCTAAAAAGTTCAAAGTAGGTCGGCGAGGAAAGAATTTAAATGACAACTCATCAACCAATTCGGCGAGGCTTGATGTAATCGCCAAAATCACTGGAGTGTTCTGCTACAAATTGAGGTTAAGTTGGTGAACTGAGATGGATTCAGTAACTCATTAATCATGGATGGTGAACTCCATCATAATCACCAAAGATGTTCAATACCTAAAGGCCTCAATTGAAGCTGAAAGGCGAGAATCAAAAGTAGTTGGCGACTTGCCGAGTGAGTCGGCGATGCGACTAATGTCGTTGAATGAGCCCCAAAGTGCAATTCTTGCCAGCTTTTGGGAGAATATAAATTGTTTTGAAGAGAAAGAAAATGTATCTTCCATCACTCTAAATACACAATACTTAGAACATTCTTAGAATCTTGGAGTTGTGCTAGTTTGAACTTGGAATTTTGAGGGTTTTGCATTGGGTAACTTGGATTTGAAGCTTGAATAATCTAGACTTAATGTCCAACAACTTATTTGGTATAATTTCTTTAAATTTCAGTATGTGTAGCAAAACCCATTCACTCTAAGGATGTTTAATGTAGTTGAGTATTGGATTGTTTGTGGGTTTTTGTATTTTGCTCAACTATATGTTAATTTAAAACAGGTTCAATTAGTTTATCATATTTTCATTTATGATTTTGAATTGCAAACTCAAATCTAGTTTCTATTTCTATGCTTGCTTGTGAAAGATTCTTAGAGTGGATAGTTAAGTGATAATCATTGATTAATTTCAATTGCTAGTTTTGCTTGAAAGAGGGAACTTTGTTAAGGTTTTAGATTGGTTTTGTGTAGCACACATGTTGATGTTTGAGAAAAAACTCATGAAAGACTATTTGTGATTTTAAAATATGTATCATATCATTCGTCGATATAGCGTACCCATTAAGAATTAACTATGTTGAGCAATACAATTACCAATGTTCGAAATTGATACTCAATTATGCACACTCCTAAGATCCATCTCTTACTGATAGGAATTGTCTTTTTAAGACCCTATGAATCGATTAAACTCTCTGATTCATACTATAACCAATGTTTTATGAAAAAAGAATGATTGGTTTTTGAAAAATCAATTTAACTTATGATTTGAAGAAAAATCGATTTTTCAAAAAAGAGAGTCGCCACTTAAATTTTTTAAAGAAACTAAAAAAACTTAAAATTTTCAAAAGATTTAAACAGATTAAAAATCATTTGAAATCCAAAGAGGGTTCGAGATTCAATTTACATTTCGAGAAGGTGTTAGGCCCTTGAAATATCCGCTAACTTGCGGTTGACCAACGATTTGACAAAGATTATTTGACTAATCTGGAAGAAATTAATTAAGTAATGACAACTCACTTTTTTATTTTTATTTGGGAGGAAATAAGTTAAAGCGAATATTTTATGAAAAAAGTAACTAAAGATAATGAGACAAATAATAAAATATAAATATAAATAAAATAAGTAATAAAAAAAATTAAATGGAACATAAAAAGAAGAAATGACTATCTTTTGGAAATTTAATTAAATAAAAAAAAATTCAAATAAAAGGTTAGTTAATACAACAAATAAATAAGCAATATAAAGGAAGAAATGTTGGACTTGGGCCATTTTGCCCAAATTTCCAATTCTGATGGACCCAAATCCATACTAAAATTATCAAAGTCATGGGTTTTGGCCCACTTAAATCAGAATCATCTGCTATCCATTGGACTTTTGGGCCCAATCTTTCCTGGACCTGCTGTACCAAACAAAATTGGGCTTTGGCCCATTTTCACCTCCTTTTCACACTTGAATTTTGTGTATACATCGAACATATATGACTATATACGACGCATATTTTGGCCCCTTTTTATGTATATTGGGCTGTATATCGAAAGTGTACAGCCCCCTTCAACCCCTGCAACCTGTAATTCAATTTTTAGCCTTGTATTCACTGCGCCTCGACCTGTATATCAGTGCATACAACAGGTATATCGATGTATACAGGCTGTATCTCAACCTATTTTCAACTTTCTGGAACCTGAAAGTTCAATTTGCAGCCCATATTTATCGTCTTCAACCTGTACACCAGTTTCGTAAGTGTTCGGATGATGGATGAGGTTGACTCGATAAAGAAGTTTTTGGGTTTCCACCAACCCGAAGTGCGAAGGATATATAAAACAAGAAGTCCCGGCAGACCCTCAATGGTTCACATACATACAAACAGATGGAAAAAAGAGAATTAGAATAGGAACACAAATGCCAACAAGGACACTGTCAAGTAATTAATTCATAATGAAGATAAACAGATAGTTCACTTGAAGAATTAAGAGTATAGTCATAAACTAAGACAAGATAAGAGGAAGGGAGCTTTCTTAATTTTGAAAACTTACAACAACTAAGTGAGAGTAAAACAAGGCATAGCAATAGAAGCTCACATTATGAACAAACGATTAACAAATCACAAGACCCCAAATATAAAAACAATAGAGATAGCATAATGCATACTAGAAAAGCATCACATTTTATGCAATAAACGATACCCGATTTATCCATGGAGACCTAGAGCTACCAACTTATCATAGTAAAGGGTCAAGTTAACTCATTTGAAGCAAAAAGATGAAAATGTCTACAATCAAATAACTAAACAAGAAGACATCATTATTCAAATCAAACAAGTTAAACGATGGCATAAACTAGCATAAATAATGTCCATAGAAAATAACATGGCTGGCAGTAACACCGAATAAATGACTAAGATACACAACCAATTATAATCAGGATAGGCATCTTCGGATTTAGACAAAGATAGGAGGGCTACTTTCTTTTGGAAAACAAGAGTAGATCGAATGAGCTATGAACATGGTATGACGAGTTAAATCAAACTAAGCATGACTAACATTCAGACCATATGAAACCAGAGATTAGGAAAATCTATTATGTGAGAACTAAACCACTGTCAATAAGAAATATAATCAAGAAGAAGAACAAAAATATAATCAAGAAGAAGAAAAGAGGCAAGTCATCAAGACAGCAACTACCTTCATACTATACTGACGAAAAGCAGAAAACAAACAAACGGTGAAGGAACCAATCGACAAGACTCAAGCAGTCAAGATTTTAACCAAAGCGCTAAGCCATTTAGAGCGGAACCGATCAGATTACTATGCAAGTAAGACAATGAATCAAACCAACACCATAACATACTAAATAAGAATTTCACTAACATTCGACCCCTATTCAGTGTCATGATTCGAAGGAAGAAAAATAAAAGAAAATTACACCAACACGAGGAACTGAATGGGCTCAAGATAGAACTCACAGCCAACATTTAACATACAATAAACAAGAATCTTATCTCGGAGATGAAAAAGATACCAAAAGCACCATGAGGAGAAAGAATTTTACCTTTTCGAGGGCAGCGACTAGGACAGTGATGAGCCAACAGTGACAAAGCTTCCCTCCACCTCACATGAAAGAGGCCTCCGATGAAAGCTTTCAGCAAACGAGGATAGGAAACTCAAAACGGTGGTTTGAGATTAGAAAACCGTCATTTTATTACTATATTTGTGACCCCCTTTATATATCTTTTCCATCTTCTTTTCCTCCTCCCTCTCACTGAGCGTAAATACAGGTTTATATAGGGGGAGATTAGGGTTGAAAAAAGGGGGGAAATCGTGAGGGAGAATGGGTGAAATCGAAATTCAAAATTTAAAATCCTTTTGAGATAAGGTTGCCAGCTCTATAGTACGAATTCCTAACGGAATTGAAAGGCTGGCCTCTTTATTAGTAACCAAGGACGAACGAGCGAGGAGATGGGGACATGTTGGATGATTCTCCAATGTTCTTGTACGAGATAGACATGCGCGAGTGAGATGGGCTGCTGGATTTTACGTTGCTAGACTGGTCTTGGGCGTCTGGTACGCTGTTCGCAAGGAAGAAGAAGAAGAAGATGCACACAGGGTCGTTCTGGGTCAGGTATTGCTGGAGTTGTATGTATTTGTACGCTATGCAGAATTGTTTGCTGATGGGTTTCTTTGGTATTGTTTATGTATTTCTGCAAGATGGGTTTTGGAATTGGAAATAAGAGTAAAATTGGGTCGGTTGATTGTTGTTGGAATTGGGCCGAAAATTATAAGGAAAACAACCCAAAGCTTTATCTCAAATGGGTTAAAGGTGAGGAAGGGGTTTGAATTGACAAATTGGCCTAATAGATTGCAACTATAGCCAATTAGAATTAATAAATTAGCCAAACTGATTTTAATTGGTGAATTCGGCTAAAAAAAAAAAAAAGATGAATTAATATCAATTAATTAATGAGCTTCTTAATCTTAACAAAATAAAGTGATTAACTTACTTATAAACTAAATTATTTCAAAAAATATAATTGTAACTTAAACTAAACTAATTTGATAAAATATTTAAACAAAACAAAATCTTTTTTTTTTGAGATAATTTTCGAATATTTATAAAATGTACTAATTATACATAAAATTATCTAAAACATATATATTATTTAAAAAATTATCAGAAGTGACAAAAATATTTAAAATAACTTGCAAACTATTTTTGAAATTTTCTAAAACTAATTATTTTAAATTGTTTGAAATTAAAGAAGCTCAATGATTAATCTATAAGGGGAGGTCCAAAATTGGGTGTCAACAACTATCCCTCGTTTGACTTGGATTGATGAAAGAAATTCGAGGCAAATGAAGTTGACGAATCCAATTTTGACCGACCACATCTTCATCTTTTATAAAAAGGGATTTCGGTATGGACTTTAGGAATTATGGCCGAACCCCAAAAATGGGTTCCCTACCTATCTCAGGCTATATGAGAATTCAGGCCACTTGTAGTTCGATAGGCTTGATTTGATGCACGATTCTGAAAGAATTCAAACGCTATCTGGTATCGAATTAGGAAGAAATCAGAATGCTCGGAAATAAGATTTAAGAGCGAATGTTGGAATACAACCAAGTTTTCAACGCTGGTTCCGCCTACATATCCCCCAACTCAGGGAATCAGTCTTCTTGTAGTTCGACTCGATCGGTTGAAAAGGAAATCTATTATGGAAGATAACCTTCGGTCGGGAAGAGTGACAAAAAAAATTGAGTATGAAAAAGAGGCTTGCAACCTCTTAGCCATGAATGTGGCGCTCTTCACACCCATAGTTAAGAACTTACACGGACATAATTTTCAAAACTCTTGGAGCATCGTCACTCAGATTGGAAGGCTGCCTCCGGTGAAAACTAAAATTTTCTGGATGCGAAACTGGAACCGATAAACCTAAGAAAAACCCACATGCCTTCTGATAGGGGTGTGGTTTGATTGTGGTGGAAGTCACTCCTCAGCTCGCGTCCTAAGAGTTTGATACTCCTCTTCGGACTATGTCCCAGTTCACTGCTAAGAAAAAGTTCCACGTTGTGCTGCATCCCCTTTTGATGTCGTCCGCACCTGTGGTTTGTTTTTAGAATTCATCCTTTTGGATGCTCTCCACAAAGACTGAGATAAAACTCATTAGCATAAAGAATGTAATTCAAATGGGAGATAGTGTCTTTTATCGTGTTGACACTTAATTGCTCTCCTGGAACATTCGACGTCAGCTTCATCCGGTTTGACGGAAAGCAAATAAAGCTCGTATTTCATAATTGTAATATAATCTTCAATGTACTCTTCTTTTGATGTCGAATTAATAAAATAAGCTAATGTAATATGTTGATAATTCTCTTTGTGTCGTTGTTGATGGTTCTCTTGATGTCGTTCTTGCAATGGAAATTATGATGATAATGCTCTCGCGATGCATGGGCTTTCTTTGCGATGTATGGATCTTTTTCCGGCAATGCATGACTTTTTCTGCGATGCATGACTTTCTTTCCCGCGATGCATGAATCTCTTTCCCGCGATGCATGAATCTCTTCCCCGCGATGCATGACCTTCTTTCCGGCGATGCATGAATTTCCTTCCGCGACGCATGAATCTTTTTCCCGCGATGCATGAATCTATTTTTCGTGATGCATGAATCTTTTTTTTGTGACGCATGACTCTTTTTCCGCGATGCATGATTTTCTTTCTGTGATGCAGGAGACTTTGCTCCTTTGAGAACTGTAGCAAATGTTGATTTTTTGCGATGCATGAAGATACAGATGATGCCTCCCCGGTATCGAACGAAGATAGTGTTTCACCGAGCAATATAGGTGATCTTCTAGGCGGTGGTATCGTCTCATTTGAAAATATAATATAAATAACCCTCAGGGTAAGAATATTATCATATATGATAATATGATGCAGATAAGCGTTCTCCAAGTATCTTTAGTTGCTGGAAAACAATAATATTGCTTTCTTCGAGGCTTTCACTTGTTCCATCCTCGAACATACTTGCATGTTCACTATAGACCTCGCCTTGCTGAGAATTTGAATGAAATAATTCTACTCTTATTCCCAATTCTTTGGTATAAGAAGCATAAAACTTTTCCTGCATCGACAAAAAATTGTTAGTTTAAAATGAACTGATCTGTGTCGACCTCTTCGGTTGTCTGCTCCTAGTCTTGCTATCTCTTATTGATTTCCCTGATTTCCCACCTCTTGATAGATAAGACAAAATATTTTATGCAAAATAATTGAAACATGAAAGAAAAGTTTTATTAAGGAAAATATATCTTCAAATGTAATATTTGAAAAGGGTCACTGCCATGTGTCATGTCACGTCCAACTTAGTGAATGCCTTTGGAGTTGATGCTTCGAAGTATATCTGATTACTTGCTGGGGAAGTATGCAAAGTTGTTCTAAATTCCCGATGAAGCCTATTGAAATTTTTGAGGTCATCCTTAAAAATTTCTCTCCCAGTTAACTATCTTGGTGTATCTTGATCAGTTGATGAACAAATAACGGAATTTTTGAGATCTTCTCAAAAAATTTTGTCCTAGTTGCAATTCTCGGTGTCACTTCAGTCTTGACTGTTGGAGAGATCTTCCTCTTGAGAATTTTTGAGTCCCTCTCAAAAATTCTCTCCCAGTTTCTATTGTAAAGAAAAATAGAAATCTTACGGGAGATATGACCGAGCCGTTGTGGTACCTAGTATTCCGTTGAGGCAGGAATCAAGTCAAACGTAGTTCCCCCTCAAAGATTAACAGAAAATAAGAAATTTAATTTAGGAACCAACCGAGGCCGACGTAGGCCGCCTACGTATGTCATTCTTGAGAATTCAGGTCGAACGTAGTTCGGGTACAAGGGGATAAAATTCCCAACAAAACGATTACAAGCAAATAGAATGATTACAAGGAAATGACAAAAATACAAACTGAAGTTTCACACATAATATCTCTTGACAGCATCGGAGTTGATAGGTTTTGGCCACTCAGTGCCGTCCATTTCTGACAAGACCAAGGCACCTCCAGATAACACTTTGCGAACCATGTAGGGTCCTTGCCAATTTGGTGCAAATTTCCCTTTATACTCATCCTGATGAGGAAAGATGCGTTTGAGAACCAACTGGCCAATTTCAAAGATTCTGGCTCTTACTTTTTTGTGGAAAGCATGAATCATTCTCTGTCGATACAGTTGATCATGACAAACAGCAACCATTCTTTTCTCATCAATCAATGTTAACTGATCAATCTGCTTGCGAACCCAATCAGCATCACTCAATTCAGCTTCCTGAATGATCCTCAATGAAGGTATTTCAACTTCGGCAGGTATAACTGCTTCTGTTCCATATACTAGCAAATATGGGGTAGCTCCAACTGACGTTCTGATAGTCGTTCTATAACCCAACAAAGCGTATGGCAACATTTAATGCCAACCTCTGTGATTGTCAATCATTTTCCTAAAAATCTTCTTGATGTTCTTGTTGGCAGCTTCTACAGCCCCATTCATTTGGGGACGATAAGCGGTTGAGTTCCAATGAATAATCTTGAATTGTTCACATATCTCTCTCATCAAATGACTATTGAGATTAGCTCCATTGTCAGTAATGATGGATTCCGGCATTCCAAACCTACATATCAAACTGTTACGAACAAAATCAGCTACAACTTTCTTGGTTACTAACTTATACGAAGCTGCTTCCACCCACTTGGTAAAGTAGCCAATGGCAACCAATATGAATATGTGTTCGTTAAAGGCAGGTGGCTCTATTGGGCCAATGAAATCCATGCCCCAAGCTACGAAAGGCCAAGGAGAACTCATAGCATTTAGTTCATGAGGCGGCACTCGAATCAAATCTCCATGTACTTGACATTTATGATATTTTTGCACAAACTTGCAACAATCATGCTCCATAGTCATCCAAAAATAACCGGCTCGGAGGATCTTCCTCACCAAAGTGAGCCCATTCATGAAAGTACCACAAACTCTGGCATGTATTTGTTCGAGAAGCTTTGCAGCCTCAAGAGCATCAACGCATCTGAGAAGGCCTAAATCTGGAGTCCTCCTATAAAGGATTTCCCCGCTTGGAAAGAAATTGTTGGCCATACGGCGTATCGACTTCTTCTGGTTGAACGTCGCATTCTCAGGGTAAGTCCCGGTCTCCAGACATTTCTTTATGTCATAATACCAAGGTAAACCATCTGGTACCACTTCCACATGTGAACAATGGGCAGACTGCTCTTTTACCTCTATATCCAGGGGATCAATATAACTTGTATCTGGATGTTTGATCATTGAGGCAATGGTGGCAAGAGCATCGGCCAACTCGTTCTGTATTCTGGGAGTGTGTTTGAATTCAATCTTGTGGAATCTTTTACACAACTTATGTACATACTGCACATACGGCATGATCTTTGGGTTTTTTACGGCCCATTCTCCCTGAACCTGGTGGATTAATAGATCTGAATCTCCAATTACCAGTAACCATGAACGTTCATATCAATTGACATCTTCAAACCGAGGATGCAAGCTTCATATTCAGCCATGTTGTTTGTGCAATCAAATCAGAGTTTAGCCGCCATAGGATAGTGTTGACCAGATTTTGACACTAAGACCGCTCCAATACCTTTTCCTTGGTGATTTGCCGCTCCGTCGAAGAATACTCTCCAACCAAGGTATGCTTCAGAAATGTCTTCACCCACAAATGCTACTTCTTCATCGGGAAAATAAGTCTTGAGCGGTTCATACTCTTCATCAACTGGATTCTCCGCGAGTTGATCAGCCAAGGCTTGTGCTTTTACCGCCTTTTGAGTCACATAAACAATATCAAGCTCACTCAAAAACATTTGCCATTTAGCCAACTTCCCGATCGGCATCGCTTTCTGAAAAATATACTTCAATGGGTCCATCCTGGAAATAAGGTATGTAGTATACGAAGACAAATAATGCCTCAACTTCTGAGCGATCCAGGTCAAAGCGCAACATGTCCTCTCCAAAAGAGTGTAACGGGCCTCATATGGAGTGAATTTCTTACTCAAGTAGTAGATAGCTCGCTCCTTCTTCCCAGTTTCATCATGTTGACCAAGTACGTATCCAAATGCGTTATCCGAAATGGATAGAAACAACAACAATGGACTTCCTTCTCGCGGAGGGACCAACACCGACGGATTGGACAAATAGTTCTTGATGGCATCAAAATCAATTTGACATTCTCCTGTCCATTTGGTCAGGGCATCTTTCTTCAACAACTTTAAAATGGGCTCACACACCACGGTGGATTGAGCTATGAACCGGCTGATGTAGTTTAACCTCCCCAGGAAACTCATCACCTCTTTCTTGGTCTTCGGAGGAGGTAACTCTTAAATTGCTTTGATCTTGGAGGGATCGAGCTCAATGCCCCTTCTACTAACTATAAATCCCAACAACTTGCCAGCCGGCACTCCAAAAGCTCATTTGGTTGGATTTAGCTTCAAATTGTACCGACGTAGGCGATCAAAGAATTTCTTCAAGTGGGTCAAGTGATCTGAACTCTCGCGGGATTTGATTATCACATCATCTACATACACCTCGATCTCCTTGTGAATCATATCATGAAAGATGGTTTTCATAGCTCTCATATAAGTAGCACCAGCATTCTTGGGACCAAAAGGCATCACCCGATAATGATATACACCCCAAGGCGTAATGAAGGTTGTCTTTTCTGCATCTTCCTCATCCATCAGGATCTGGTGATAACCCGCATAACAATCCACAAACGACTGCATCTCATGTTTAGCACAGTTATCAATGAGAATGTGAATGTTTGGCAACGGAAAATTATCTTTCGGACTTGCTTTGTTGAGATCTCTATAATCGACAAAAATTCTGATCTTTCTGTCTTTCTTGGCCACTGGAACAATGTTGGCTAACCAAGTTGGATATTGCGTCACTTCCACTACGTTAGACTCAATCTGCTTGGTAATCTCCTCTTTGATCTTTAAACTCAACTCTGGCTTGAATTTCTGAGTTTTCTGCTTTACTGGAGTGAAATCTGGATTGATCGGCAGTTTATGAGAAACCATATTTGTACTTAGCCCTGGCATATCCCTATAAGACCAGGCAAATACATCGATGTATTCTCTAAGAAGACGAACCAAGTCCCTCCTTCAAGTTTCAGTCAGATGGACGTTGATTCTCACTTCTTTGACGCATTCCTCATCTCCCAGATTTACAGTCTCGGTTTCTTCTAGATTCGGCTTGTGCTGGTTCTCAAATTGCCGAAACTTCTCAACAACATGATCCGGTACTGCAGTTTCTTCTTCATATTCCCTACATTCGTCATCATCTGCCTCATTTTGTTCGTTCGGCTCGTGACATAATATGACATTGGTAGGTTTTAAATTACTATTACTGAAATCATAAACAAACAAAGTTAGAAAAGTAAAACATAAACATATAAGTAAATAAACAGATTTTCGATAAGAGAGGCTTTTCATTTAAACTGAAAAAACAGGCACAAACTTTGGCCGTGACCAGAGGCCATTCTGCTTTCTTAAACATTACGGGGGAATTTAAAAAACTCAAATAGGCAAAACTGCATAAAGGGTGGGTCTTGGGCCTCTTCCGAACTACCACCAATTTTTAAAACAAAGGTAAACACATGTCCTTTCTACCAAGATGAGCGAGGAATCAGGAGTGGCGTAGATGTCCAGTTGGACAATTGCTCCTCCGGCTCAGCATCACGGATGCCTGATGTCCCGGCCTCTTCCTCGATAATTGCATCAATTTCTTCAAAAAGGGCCCAAATTCCTTCCCCAAGACCGCCATCATTGACATATTCTCGCACTGGGAATGATTGGTACAAATGAGGTATCGGCCTGGCCAATACTCGATCAACATTCTTGTTCACCACCTCTGCTTCTTCGTCATCCGTGGGGACATACCCCAAACCAAACTTTATTCCTATGGCGGGAATTTGAATAGGCTCGACAATTCCTTGAAAATACTTCCCCAATCCGAAACCTGGTTCGAAACCGCTCCGGAGCATGACGGTAGCTATCATCTTGTACACATAAGGCATATGGGGTTGAGGCGCCAAATCATCACCGGTGGCATTTACCAGCTCCACCGTATAGAAATCACAACCTCGGGAGACCTCATCAACAATCGGCGCATATCCGTTGGTAAGACTTCCTTCACCATAAATGACCAATTCGCGGTCTTTCCAGATGAACTTCATCAACTGATGCAGGGTGGATGGCACAGCCCCGTCCATATGAATCCACGGTCTTCCCAAGAGCAAATTGTAACTAGTGTTGATATCCAACACCTGAAATTCCGCACTAAATTCTGCAGGACCCACCTCAATTTCCAAATTTACTGCTCCCAGCATATCTCTTTTCTCTCCATAGAAAGCTCTCACATTGACTTGGTTCTGGTGAACCTTTCCCAAGTCGAAGTTTAGTTGCTTGAGAGTCGAAAGTGGGCAAATATTGAGACCAGACCCATTATCGACCAAAACATGATTTATGATCTTGTCTCGACATGAAATGGTGACGTGCAGAGCCTTGTTGTGAATCGCGCCTTTAAAGGGTAGCTCTTCGTCACAAAAATAGATGCGGTGTTCTCGAATGACTTGGCTTATCATGGCTGCCAAATTATCATTGTTAGTTCCCACGGGCACATAAGTGTCATCCAAAGCCTTCATCAAAGCTTGCCTATGCAGTTGTTAGCTCATCAGTAGGGCCCACACAGAAATCTGAGCCGTTGTTTTCTCCAGATGCTTCACAATTGAATAATCCTTCGGTTGCATTTTCCTCCAGAACTCTTTCGCCTCGGCCTCGCTGATTGGCCTTTTAGACTGATCCTTCCTCTGCCCTCCTTGGGCCAATTCTTCCGGTGTATAACATCTACCGGATCTAGTCATGCCTTGAGTAACAGCCGCTTCAATCACAAACTTCTCTCGAGGAGGGATTTCTCTTGGCACCAAGGCAACAGCCTTCTGAGGTGTCATAATTATAAGTTCCTTCTTATCCTTAATGTACAACGAAGCCACAGCTTTCTCGAGGTCATTTGGCCCAACCGAGACAATTTCTTTTGGCATGCACCACTCCTCCTCTGTTTCTATCATGTTGATATTGACGCCTCTATGGTTTGGAAGAGGATTATTGTTGACGTTGGGTGCAGCAGTCTGAAGAGTGACCACTCTCTGGTCGATTAAGTCCTGAATTTTGTGCTTCAGATTAATACAGTCTTCAGTGTCATGCCCAATACTATTGGAATAATATGCACATCTTTGATCAGGTCTGTAAAATCTAGAGCTGGTGTCAACAGGCTTGGGCCCCATAGGATAAATAAAACCTGCCCCAGTCAATCGTTCGAATAGTTTTGTTCGGCTTTCAATGAGTGGGGTGAAATTTCTAGCGGGCTTCTTCTCAAATCTTGGACGAGGATCGTAATTGTCTTGAAGAGGGGGAGACATTTGACGATAATTTGGGGCGTTTTGGCGGGGGGCTTGATACCTTGGGTAGGAACTGGTTGGGCAATTTGGTTGTGGACCTTGGTAGTTCGAAGGGTTATTTTGGTAATATGGAGGTGGGGTTTGATATACTAGGGGAGGAGCTTGGTAGTTTGTCTGGACATTTGCACAGTTTGGGGCGGCATTTCGGTAATGAGGAGGTGGGGTTTGATATACTGGAGGCGGAGTTTGGTAAACGGGGGGAGGGGTTTGGTAAACAGAAGGGGGATCATTTTGGTAATTGGGGGCAGGGGTTTGGCAATCATCCTGTACATAACAAGCCGGGTCTAAACTCTGCGAAGGTCGAGAACGAACTTGGTACGATGAGGATTTTCTTGAGGATCTCTTTCCGTCGGACGCATAAGAAATAGAAGACACGTCTTCTCTCTTCTTCTTCAACAGCCCTGAGTATCCGGGTGAGGCAGTAACGCAGGCAATCTTTCTGGTTCTTAACCCGTCTTCAATAGTCTCACCTACCTTGACTATCTCGACAAACTTTGCTCCAACGAGCAACATGATCCTATCATAATACTCAGGCTCTTGAACCCGCACAAATACTTCAACAATTTCTTTCTCAGACATAGGAGGTCGAACCCTAGCTGCCTCCTTTCTCCATCTATACGCAAATTCTCTGTAGCTTTCAGTCGATTTCTGCTTCATCTTCTCTAAAGAATATCGATCAGGAATGATCTCCACATTATAGGCGAACCGCTTGACGAAATCCTTAGCTAGTGCATTCCAGCTAGACCACTGTTTCGTCTCATGAGAGGTAAACCAATTCAACGCTTCTTCCCTTAAACTTCGGCTAAAGAGCCGCATTAACAAGGCTTCATTCCTGCCAACTCCTACGAGTTGGTCACAATAAGCTCTCAGATGAGCCAATGGGTTTCCGGTTCCTCCAAAAGTGTCGAACTTCGGCACTTTGAACCCTTCCGGAAGGTCCAAGTTTGGATGGATGCATAAATCTTCGTAACTGAACCCGGTGACTTCTGGAGTATAATGCAACTCCTTCATGGCTTTCATGATCTCCTCTTTCATATTCTGTTTGGACGACTCTTCTTTAGCCCTCCACTCTTTTTCATGTTCCTCGTAATGATCAAGTTCGGAATAGTTGGCATACAGCTCATTTGGAATTGGGATTTGGAAAGTTGTTTTTTGAGGCAGGGGTGGAGCGATGGAGAGATTCTGGGCATTTTGTGGGGCCTGGTAGTTTTGGGGGAAAGTTTGGGGGTTGGTGTGCTGATTTTGGAGATGGGGGGAATTTTGCAGATTATTGACATTCTGGTTTTGCGGGGGAGGGCGAGCTTGTGGGTTGGCATTTTGAGGAGGAGGGAAGGTATGAAGATTGGTATTCTGAGGGTGAGGTGGCGCTTGGTGTGAAGCGGAGGCGTGATGGGGGTTCGAGGCAGTTAGACCAATGATGGGGGGATTTTGAGCAGGACTTGAGGGTGGGTTTTGAGCCTGTTCCACGTTTGAAGGAGGAAAGTAGAGTGGGGGCCTTCCGTCTGCTGGAGCATTGAAAGCAAAAATCGGATTACGGAAATCTTGCCTTCTCTGCATTTCGACCCTCATTTCGGTGATCTGCTGCATCAACTACATAATTAATTCATTCTAATCAGCGATGACGGACTGAGCCACGACGACATCAGTTAGGCCAATCTCTTCATTGTTATCACCCATTACTGCTTTTTCTTTCTGTGAGCTTTGGTCGGGGAAGGAATCTATAGGAGCCTTAGATCTTGAGAAGTAAGGATGATCAGCCAGCTTATCGACACAGACCAGTTCTACGTACCTGCTGAACAAAAACAACTCAAAGGCAAATTTGTTAGTTTTGATTCGTGACAAACGGTGCAAAATATCACATAGAAGGCATATAAACACATAAGAGTTGCTTCGCTTGAGGACATGTTAACCCACGAATAACGGGGACTGATTTTTGAATAAGCAGGAATTTGCTCATTTTATTTTGAGACTAGCAACCCCGGAAGGTTGAATTACGTTGAGCTAAGGTCTTCTCACTGCATCTCCTGGCATCTGTGAACTCCGTGTTTCCTTGTAGAATGAAAGGGGGAAAACAAATTTTAGAAAGATCGGGGTCGGGGCTTGAAAGGCCACCTACGTATCTCCAAGGAGAACACATTTTTTTTATTTTTTATTTTACAAAGAAACTGAAAACAGGCAATAAAACCCCCAAAACGAAAATTGTGCCTTTATCAAGGCTTCTTCTTCAGCAGCTTCAGATTGAGTGTCTTCGGGACTGGTGATATTGACCTCTTGATTGAGGAAAGAGTATTTTCCGCGCAGCCTTTGAAGCCCCAGGGTTATATCCTCGTCTTTCTTCCGCATAGAAATAATCTCTTCGTCTATGATAGCTAATTTTACCTTCTTAGTTGTCATCTCCACGTCTAATGCGGCACTTTTGGCTAGTGTGATTGCGGTGGTGAATTCTAGTTCTATTTCTCTTTCTTCTACTTCTCGGATCTCCCGATTTATCCTCAATTCCTCCTCAGTCAACTTCATTTTTATATTCTGGCATTTTCCATCTTAGCGGTGATGCAACCTTTCCTTAGATGATAGAGTAATGTCTTAGGATTTGGTAGTGGAATTTAGTTTTGGTTGGGAACTCAAGACTCGAGGAGTTTTGGTCGAACATTTTGGTAGTGACTTTTATTTGGTATTGTAGAGATTTTTGGAATTTTTTCAAAAAGGAGTGGGCCAAATTCTCCTCATTCAAAGCAACATATAAACAGTCAAAGCACACAAGCAAACAAACAAATATCGCGTCCTAAACAGATATGTGACCCTTTTGTGCCAAGGGTAGGCCTAACGATTTGAAGGATGTATATGTCTTTTTAAGCCAATTCATTATCCCCAAAATATATCATTAATAGTATTTGAAAATGTCAAAATAGGGGAAATAAGTTCAGTAAGTAAATTACAAAATAAAGTACAAGTAAAAGCAATCCTGCGCAGGGGATGATAAAGAACTTCAAGCTGCTTCTGGTCCTTCACCAAGTCTGGTTCTCTTGGCGAAGCTGACTTCTTCCCATATAGTGTATATGTTCGCCCACAGGTGATCTCTTGCTAGCTGAGCCCCTTCCTGATACCTAAATCTATCTACCGACTGGATTTTTTGCTCCATGCTATCATCTAATTCAGACATGCATTGTCTTGCTCTTCGCAGCTCTTGCTTCAGCTGGGCTATGACTTCGGCGTCTTCTGAATGTCGGCGTTGATGACCCAACTCATTCTTTTCATAATTCTCTTGAAGTCGATGGAGTCGAACTTGATGCTTAGCACCCACATCTGCAATAATATGAGGGACATTTGGACCAGGCTCAATGGTTCCAGCGAGGTTCTTCTTTAACCATTCTTTGTACTCCTTAGAACATTCGGGTACAAATCTGTTCGGGACCGGCTCACCCAACACTCTTCGAGCCTTCCATGCTTGAAGTATCTTTCGAGTAAAAGAGACTTCGCCATTTTCGTGATCCGTCGCAAATCTCCTCATGTCAGCGGTTTGGGGGAGCTCTTGTTTTCCTCTTAGTTGTATAAGGAATCGAGCTGGAGCATACGGTCGAGTTCCTCTCAATCTGGAAAATATCAAGTATGGGGTCTTTT
Source organism: Solanum etuberosum (assembly GCA_029582245.1). Taxonomy (NCBI): domain Eukaryota; kingdom Viridiplantae; phylum Streptophyta; class Magnoliopsida; order Solanales; family Solanaceae; genus Solanum; species Solanum etuberosum. Next base: position 27,977 of record JAJONR010001656.1, read on the forward strand.
CTCTTCGAATCACCATTTGTTTTGTTACCACCAGACTTTCGATCGACCACTGCACATTTTCTTCCCTTAACCCTTGAAGTCTTGGATACCAAAATTCTTGACCTCCAGTTCTGTTGAAATGATTAAGATACACCCACCAATCATGGCCTCCAAGTTCGTTTGGTCGTCTTAGCGGATCTGGTTCTTCTGGATCATGGGCTTTGAGCAAATGTCTCATCATCCACCACTGAAGTATCAGATTGCATCCTTGAAAGAAACGTTTGCCGCTTTTACACCTATCCAATGCTCTGTAAATGTCAGCAAGAATCATGGGCGCCAAATTGTAGTGCTTGACCGCTGACCCGTAGCCTACTCCATTAAAGATAGCATGAGTGACCATTACTACACTTGGATGGATAGTGTAGTTTGGTCCTTGGGGAAATACCATTGTCCCAAGTAGGCATATCGCAAAAGCAAGAGGACGTGTTTCCTTCCATTTTTCCTCCGAGACAAATTCTTCTTTGAACTTTTCAAAAGCTCTTGCACGTCCAAATCGATAATAAAGCTTTCGAAGTGGAATGTTTGCCCCGGGAAGTTTGTCCATCCATTCGGCTTTGACAAGTAAAAGTTCTTCTTTAATTTTGTCAAAATCCCATATTTTTGGAAAAAGAAGATCAGTATCGGGTTTACGCTTCCTCTTGTTGCACATGCTGACACTCTCATAACTTGAAAGAACTTCCTCGATACTTGGAGTCATTTATACTTCTCCGAATCGGAATACCATGTTATCGATGTCCCAAAATTACACCCTTGTTCCAATCAAGTCGGGCCAGACATCCATTTTCATTAGTGACGGGAGATGGCCTATATGTCTTTAACCTTTTTCTTGTCTTCATTGTTCATAAACTTCCACCAAACTTGGAGGTAAGAATGGGGTATGATCACCATTTGGGTCCTCAAGGGCTCATACATTGGATTCATGCTACAAAAAAGGTAAGTTACCCCCACCCCATTAGATAATTGATTTGTTTAAAATGACATATACATCCTTCAATTAAACACATAAGCATGATCGTCTTTTATTGACCCATGGTCCAAATAGACACAAGGTGGGCCTCTAATGGGCCCAACATGCCTTGGGTGTTGGGTCGACTTAGTTCAAAATGCGCTAAATTCGAGATTTGGTTTCGCTCTACGCTAGTTGACTACGAGTGGCTTTTGAAAGACCGGGAACCCAAGCGGACAACTTAGGCTGGAAACTCACGACAACCATTGGACGCCTGACGTACCAATAAATTGCCGATCATTCCGAGAAAGGATTGAGTATAAAAAGTTTGGTTGCGATTACGCAGAAACCGTTCTTTAATATACTACACATATATCAGAAAATGCCATGAATACGATGACAGTTTATAGCAATTTAAACAGAAAAAGAATAGATAAAATAGTTCAACAATTAACAACAGATAGTCAAATAGTCAAATCATTATGGTTAGAACTTAATTAAATCCACAGCAGAGTCGCCATTTCTGTTTTATGAAAAAAGAATGAATGGTTTTCGAAAAATCAATTTAACTTAAGATTTGAAGAAAAATCGATTTTTCAAAAAAGAGAGTCGCCACTTAAATTTTTTAAAGAAACTAAGAAAACTTAAAATTTTCGAAAGATTTAAACAGATTAAAAATCATTTAAAATCCAAAGAGGGTTCGGAGTTCAATTTACATTTTGAGAAGGTGTTAGGCCCTCGAAATATCCGCTAACTTGCGGTTGACCAACGATTTGACAAAGAATATTTGACTAATGTGGAAGAAATTAATTAAGTAATGAAAACTCACTTTTTTATTTTTATTTGGGAGGAAATAAGTTAAAGGGAATATTTTATGAAAAAAGTAACTAAAGATAATGAGACAAATAATAAAATATAAATATAAATAAAAATATAAATATTTTAAATGGAACATAAAAAGAAGAAATGACTATCTTTTGGGAATTTAATTAAATAAAAAAAACCAATTCAAATAAAAGGTTAGTTAATACAACAAATAAATAAGCAATATAAAGGAAGAAATGTTGGACTTGGGCCATTTTGCCCAAATTTCCAATTCTGATGGACCTAAATCCATACTAAAATTATCAAAGTCATGGGTTTTGGCCCACTTAAATCAGAATCAGCTGCTATCCATTGGACTTTTAGGCCCAATCTTTCCTGGACCTGCTGTGCCAAACAAAATTGGGGATTTGGCCCATTTTCACCTCCTTTTCACACTTGAATTTTGTGTATACATCGAACATATATGACTGTATACGACACATATTTCGGCCCCTTTTTATGTATATTGGGCTGTATATCAAAAGTGTACAGCCCCCTTCAACCCCTGCAACCTGTAATTCAATTTTTAGCCTTGTATTCACTGCACCTCGACCTGTATATCAGTGTATAAAACAGGTATATCGATGTATACAGGCTGTATCTCAACCTATTTTCAACTTTCTGGAACCTGAAAGTTCAATTTGCAGCCCATATTTACCGTCTTCAACCTATACACCAGTTTCGTAATTGTTCGGATGATGGATGAGGTTGACTCGATAAAGAAGTTTTTGGGTTTCCACCAACCCGAAGTGCGAAGGAAATGTAAAACAAGAAGTCCCAGCGGACCCTCAATGGTTCACATACATACAAACAAATGGAAAAAGAGAATTAGAATAGGAACACAAATGCCAACAAGTACACTGTCAAGTCATTAATTCATAATGAAGATAAACACATAGTTCACTTGAAGAATTAAGAGTATAGTCTTAAACTAAGACAAGATAAGAGGAAGGGAGCTTTCTTAATTTTGAAAACTTACAACAACTAAGTGAGAGTAAAACAAGGCATAGCAATAGAAGCTCACATTATGAACAAACGATTAACAAATCACAAGACCCCAAATATAAAAACAATAGAGATAGCACAATGCATACTAGACAAGCATCACATTTTATTCAATAAACGATACCCGATTTATCCATGGAGACCTAGAGCTACCAGCTTATCATAGTAAAGGGTCAAGCTAACTCATTTGAAGCAAAAAGAAGAAAATGGCTACAATCAAATAACTAAACAAAACGACATCATTATTCAAATCAAACAAGTTAAACGATGGCATAAACTAGCATAAATAATGTCCATAGAAAATAACATGGCTGGGCAGTAACACCGAATAAATGACTAAGATACACAACCAATTATAATCAGGATAGGCATCTTCGGATTTAGACAAAGATAGGAGGGCTACTTTCTTTTGGAAAACAAGAGTAGATCGAATGAGCTATGAACATGGTATCACGAGTTAAATCAAACTAAGCATGACTAACATTCAGACCATATGAAACCAGAGATTAGGAAAATCTATTATGTGAGAACTAAACCACTGTCAACAAGAAATATAATCAATAAGAAGAACAGAAATATAATCAAGAAGAAGAAAAGAGTCAAGTCATCAAGACAACAACTACCTTCATATTGTACTGACGAAAAGCAAGAAAAGAAATAAACGGTGAAGGAACCAATCGACAGGACTCAAGTAGTCAAGATCTTAACCAAAGCGCTAAGCCATTAAGAGCGGAACCGATCAGATTACTATGCAAGTAAGACAATGAATCAATGAATCAAACCAACAGCATAACATACTAAATAAGAATTTCATTAACATTCGACCCCTATTCACTGTCATGATTCGAAGGAAGAAAAATGAAAGAAAATTACACTAACACGAGGAACTGAATGGGCTCAAGATGGAACTCACAGCCAACATTTAACATACAACAAACAAGAATCTTATCTCGGAGATGAAAACGAGACCAAAAGCACCATGAGGAGAAATAATTTTACCTTTTCGAGGGTAGCGACTGGGACAGTGACGAGCCAACAGTGACAAAGCTTCCCTCCGCCTCACATGAAAGAGGCCTCCGATGAAAGCTTTCAGCAAACGAGGATAGGAAACTCGAAACGGTGGTTTGAGATTAGAAAACCCTCATTTTATTACTGTATTTGTGACCCCCTTTATATATCTTTTCCGTCTGCTTTTTCTCCTCCCTTTCACTGAGCATAAATATAGGTTTATATATTGGGAGATTAGGGTTGAAAAAAGAGGGGAAATCGAGAGGGAGAATGGGTGAAATCGAAATTCAAAATTCAAAATCCTTTTGAGATAAGGTTGCCATCTCTATAGTACGAATTCCTAACGGAATTGAAAAGCTAGCCGCTTGATTAGTAACCAAGGACGAACGAGCGAGGAGATGGGGACATGTTGGATGATTCTCCAACGTTCTTGTACGCGATGGACACGCGCGAGTGAGATGGGCTGCTGGATTTCGTGTTGCTGGACTGGTCTTGGGCATCTGGTACGCTGTTCGCAAGGAAGAAGAAGAAGAAGAAGATGCGCACAGGGTCGTTCTATGTCAGGTATTGCTGGAGTTGTATGTATTTGTACGCTATGCAGAATTGTTTGCTGATGGGTTTCTTTGGTATTGCTGTTGTATTTCTGCAAGATGGGTTTTGGAATTGGAAATAAGAGTAAAATTGGGCCGGTTGATTGTTGTTGGAATTGGGCCGAAAATTATAAGGAAAACAGCCCAAAGCTTGATCTCAAATGGGTTAAAGGTGAGGAAAGGGGTTAGATTTTGAATTGACAAATTGGCCTAATAGATTTCAACTATAGCCAATTAGAATTAATAAATTAGCCAAATTGATTTTAATTGGTGAATTCGGCTAAAAAAAAAAATATTAAGATGGATTAATATCAATTAATTAATGAGCTTCTTAATCTTAACAAAATAAAGTGATTAACTTACTTATAAACTAAATTATTTCAAAAAATATAATTGTAACTTAAACTAAACTAATTTGATAAAATATTTAAACAAAACAAAATCTTTTTTTTTGAGATGATTTTAGAATATTTATAAAATGTACTAATTATATATAAAATTATCTAAAACATATATATTATTTAAAAAATTATCATAAGTGACAAAAATATTTAAAATAACTTGCAAACTATTTTTGAAATTTTCTAAAACTAATTATTTTAAATTGTTTTGAAATTAAAGAAGCTCGATGATTAATCTATAAGGGGAGGTTCAAAATTGGGTGTCAACAACCACGATGCCACTCCCTTTGGAAGCATCCACTAATTCTAAACTTAATTTGAAAGACATATTTCGACTCAGACATTTTCGGGATGCCGCTAATAATCAACAAATTTCTTTCAATGTTTAAGTAACCTTTGGATACAAATCGCAATGATGTGTATTTGTTCTCGAATCTGTCATTGAGAGATCGAGTTAATAATTTATTTATAAAACTCACTATTGATAAATTTCTCATATTTAAATTGGGAGCCATACTCAAATACGGTCATGGAGCCCTGCTCCAATCGAGGAAACTAATCTCGGAGTCAATCTCTGACACTTTTTGGTATGAACCTATCCAGGAATGCCTCATAAAACTAGTTCCATGACATCGGAGGTGACCCAGCTGGTCTACACTCAATAAATTTGTAACACCACTACTTGGCTGGCCTATCAAGCTAATAAGTTGTGAAGTCAACTCCTCTCAACTACACCAAACCTAAGGTTTATAGTTGCTCACGTAAAGTAGTCAAGAACTCATGGGAATCCTCCCCAATAGCCTAGTGCACCTCAGAGGAGACAATATCAAGAACACTCTGAGCATCTTTTGTTCCTCCAATGGCATAGCTCTGGTTACAATAATTAGTTGGGCAGTGACGGATGTTGGTGGCACCTCAACCTGTAGATCCATTGTTGTAGGATGATCATATGGTGCTGGCATAGATGGAGTTTTGGCATGTTGTATGCCCCCTAGAATGGGTAGTAATTGAGTGATATACATCTAATGATCTAGAGCCATAACCACGTGGTGTCTAGGCTGGTCTCGATGCCACCAGTCGTGGAGCAAAAAAATCTACTTGAGGCTCTGCGAGTGACTCTAAATTTCTTTCCCTGTCCTGATCTCGGGCAAGTGTTGCACCCCCCGCACAATCTTGAGGTCGTCCTTTACCCCTACTTGGCGATTTACTAGAGGGTCCAAGTGCAACACCCCCGGCCGCTGAGTCGCGCGTGCGAGCTATCCTTCATAAGACTGAAACAAGTAAGATTCCATGAAATGAAGACACACAATGCATGATAATTAACCAAAAGAGAGAATCTTCCTACATATGTCTTGTAGACACCCAAATATAGGACACACACGTCTCAGCACCAATTCATAAAATTCGACTAGACATTATCTGTGTAAAACTGACACCAGTGAACCTGGCTATGGTACTAACTTCTCACTACCCAAAACTTTGAGTCATGATGATACCTACCATAAACCACAAGTAGGTAAAGCAATATGTAGCCTGGAATGACAAGTAACAAATGTAATAGGTACAAACAACAAACAAGTGGTAACTAAAATAGTTTAATGTAAGCGACGAAAAATAATAAAAGCTATTTTGTCCCAACCTGACGGACAAATGTACATAGCTGCTAAAAAGAGTACAAGTCCCAAAAATGGATCAAAATACATATTTGTCTCAAATACAATAGATTAGTCAAAAGCTATAAGTAGAAGGAGACATGCTAATCCAGGACGCCATAAGCTAACCTTCGGTCTACAAATATCCCCACAGCGTGCTCGAAATCTGTAACACCTCAGAATCTATTAGTCTAAACTAGGGGCTAAGTGAGAGATCCTGAGCCAAGAAGTGAGCTTGGGCAACCTTCCCAAGAACCTATACGGGTCGTAAAGGGCACCACGAGCCGTGGTGCTGCCCATGGTACTTAAAAGTAGCTAACCAAGTTGTGCTCACCTCCCACGACCACTATGAAACCTCATGGTGGGGACCACGGGTCGTGGTGATGGGTGTGAAGGTGAGGCAGTGAGCCCTCCAAGGCTGACCAAAATCAAGACCCTCCCACGAGCCACTAAACGGCTCAGGAAGGCCACCACGGACCGTGGGAGTGGTCGTGGAAAGGAGTTGGGTTTAGTGGTGTAGAGGGGTAGCAAGCCAACCACTGGTAAATGGACCACGGGCACTACTACGGGCAGTGTGACCCTTGACGGCTCGTGAAGCCTCACATGAAGGTGGGTTCGATAGGTTTTAAGCAGGGGCATATGGGTCTTTTCCAGATTTAATAGTATTGATACTATGTCATTTTACCCAAGCCTAGAACCCCTACATAAGTGATTTTAACCCCAAACTCACCCATTCAAGTCATCATTTTAAAAAATCAAAAGAAATCCCAAGTTCTTCCTCTAAAATATTTCTCTCTCTAGAACTTGAAGAAGAAGAAGAAAGAGTTGGAGCTAGGATCAAGGTCAAGTCACCATTCCTCAAGTATTTTTGGGCTTTGATATCAAGGTATGATGGCTTTTCATCCATGGAATCATTTAATCCATGGAGCCCCAAAGATTCCCCAATTCAAAAGTAGAAATTCTCCAATTTGAGTTCAAATTTTCTTCTAATGTTGTGGATCTTGATAAATGTTGATCCAAATGATTGAGTTATGATTGTTTATGCTTGAATTGATAGGAGTACATGTTTTTAGGATGAATTTACATGTACCCATGCGTAACCCATGTTTCTAAGATGAATTTGATATAAATGGGTTTGATCCATGAAAGGAGAATTTTTGGGTTAGATGTATTCTTGTAGGATGAATGAGATACATTAAGAATTACTTTGATATTGAAGCATATAGGGTGATTATGATGAGTATTTCTTTGAGAGTAAAGCATATATGATAAATTGTTGATTATTGATGTGATTATTGTAGAAGGGATAGTTCCCACATGAATTGCTTAAGTATGAATATGAAAGGCTTTCTCACATTGAATGATTCTAGGTTGAAAGGATTGCTCACCTAAAATGAATCTAGACTAAAATACTAATAAATTGATGAGGCTAGAGGTGATTACCCATGACCTCTAGATGAGAAGGATATGAGGCAATTCCCCATATTTCTTAGAGGAGAGTAAGAGGTGACTACCCTTATCCCCTAATGTTGGGCATGGAGGCGAATACCCATGATCCCTTATTGAAAGATGAGGAGGCGAGTACCCATATCTTATATTGAAGGACATGGAGGTGAGTACACATGATTCCTTATAGAATGATGTGGAGGCGAGTACCTGTGTCAGATGATGTTGGGCATGGAGGAGAGTACCCATGATCTCATAAGATGGACATGGAGGCGAGTACCCATGACCATATAAGCAAGGCAAGATGTGACTACCCATGAGCCTTTATAGGAAGATAAGGAGGTGATTCCCCATGTCTATAAAAGATAAGCTAAACACGCTATGATAGGTGATGAGCTTGGATGATTGCTTAAGGTTTCCTTCTTTGATGAGTAAGACTAGTAAAGGATTACCTATATCTTTGCTAAGTATGCTTTGAGGTTACTTTAAGAAGTATTCCTTTTATGTTGATATGATCTATTATATGCATTGATTATGCTTTATGACTTATGTTGTCTAACTCTTATGTTTATGTTGATGTTTATGCAAGCTATCATATTTAGTACATTCTTGTACTAATGTATACTCTTGCCTACATTTCTTATCAAAATATAGGGTCTGGCGTTCTCGACTCTCATCCCCGTGGCTAGGATTTATAGTAGAGGCAAGGTTGAAGATTGGTGAGTCCTCATAGAATTCGAGGATTTTGCCACCATTTCTCTTATGTTCTTTCATTTTAAGTTTTGAACATTGTTGTATGGGTTGTGTCCCAAGAATATTTGTATTTGATGGTTTTGAGATAACTGTATGAGACTTCCGCTTCGTTTTATAAAGACTTTGATGTTGTTGAAAATGTTTTAAATTTTACTGATTTTCTGTTATTTTGACTATGAAATCTATGTGCCTTATATGAGTCCTCTCGGGGTCTTGTATGCCATGTTACGTCTAGGGTGTACCCCTGGGTCGTGAAAAACTTGGTAATCAGAGCACAAGGTTTAGAATGGTTCTAAGATGTCTCAAAACCACGTCTAGTAGAGTCTTGTTCATGAGTGTGAAGTGCACCATATTTATGAATGAGAGGCTATAAGATTTTTAGAAAACTTCACTTCTTTCTTCAATCTAAGTCGTGCGATAGAGTTTAACTCTATAAGGTCTTTCTCCTAATCCTTATCCGATGGTCTACAGGATATGACTACTCGAAGAGCTTTTGCTAGAAGGACTAAGGGAGAAGAGATGGGTCAAGGAGCTCCTCCTCAAGCTCCTCAAGCTTCTCAAGCTCCGGTTGAACCTTTGGCCGAGTAAGTGACTAATGCGGAGTTTAGGACTGCTTTTCAAGTATTGGATCAACCCATGACGGCCCAAGCCAATAGGGAGGTTGTGAACCCCGTGAACCCAAATGTGGGTACGGCGGCATCTAGAGTAAGGGACTTCACTAGGATGAATCCTTCGGATATCTATGGTTCAAAGGTTGAGGAAGATCCTCAAGAATTCATTGATTAGGTTTATAAGATCTTGACTATTATGGGAGTGACTCCGGAAGAGAATGCGGAATTGGCCGCTTATCAACTTAAGGGGGTTGCTCAAATTTGGATCAACCAATGAAAGGAAGCAAGACTGGTAGATGCGGGTCCCCTAGAATGGGAAAGCTTTAAGTCCACTTTTCTTGATAGGTTCTTTCCTCTTGAGATGAGATAGGCAAAAGTGCTTGATTTTATCAATTTTGGACAAGGAAATATGAGTGTGAAGGAATATTCTTTGAGGTTCACTCAATTGTAAAAATATTCTCCTTCTATAGTTGTCGACTCTAGGGCAAGGATAAGCAAGTTCATTTCGGTTGTGTTAGATTTGGTAGTGAAAGAGTGTCGTACGGCTATACTTGTTCATGACATGGATTTGCTTGTCTTATGACTCATGCCCAACAGATTGAAGAGGAGAAACTTAAAGAGAGATCTAAGGAGAACAAGAGGTCTAGAACCGGTGATGGTAATTTCTCTCATGCTAGGTCCGATGGATATGGTCGTCCTAGATATCGACAAATTTTTTGGGGTCAGGTTCCTCTAATGCACCTAAGTTCAACAAAAGAGAGGGTGTCTAACCCTAAACCTCAAGGACGTGGAGGTGGAAATGGGTCTTCTTTGCCAAATTGTGCTAAGTGTGGGAGAAATCATGAAGGTAAATGTCTAGCGGGTTCCAATGCTTTTTTGGTTGTGGTAAGATGGACCAAAAGATAAGGAATTGTCCTTCAGTTACTAAGAATGAGGGAGATAGTCGTCGTAGGGCTCAACCCTATCCTTCATCCAGTCCAAGTGGTTCGGGTACGAATGCTCCCAAGCAAAATAAGTTCTATGCACTTCAGACTCGCGGTGAACAAGGTTCTCCCGATGTGGTTACCGGTATGTTGAAAGTCTTTCAACTTGATGTTTATGCTTTACTTGATCCCCGTGCTACCTTGTCTTTTGTGAAGCCATATAAGGCTATAAGGTTTAATGTGCTTCTTGATGTGTTGTTAGATCATTTTTCTGTCTCTACTCCCGTTGGTGATTCTGTGTTGGCTGAGAGGGTCTATAGAAAGTGTCCCGTCTCCTTATCCCATAGAATTACTCTTGTTGATTTCGTAGAGCTTGATATGCTAGATTTTGATGTTATCCTTGGTATGGATTGGATGCACTCTTGTTATGCTTCTATTGATTGTAGAACCCGTGTAGTCAAGTTTCAGTATCCGAATGAGTCTATCCTAGAGTGGAAGGGGGGAAATTATATGCCTAAGGGTCAGTTTATCTCTTGTCTTAAAGCTAGGAGGGTGATTTCTAAGGGTTACATGTACCATTTAGTTAGGGTGAGGGATATGGATTCCGAAACCCCTACTCTTGAGTCAGTCCTTGTTGTTAGTGAGTATCTGGAAGTGTTCCCAGATGATTTACTCGGTATTCCTCTAGAAAGGGAAATAGATTTTGGTAGTGACCTTCTTCCAGGTATGCAGTCTATTCCTCCTTAGCGAATAGCTCTGTTAGAACTCAAGGAATTAAAGGAACAATTGAAAGATTTATTGGATAAGGGTTTCATCCGATCGAGTATCTCTCCATGGGGTACTCCAGTTTTGTTTGTTAAGAAGAAAGATGGTTCACTTCGAATGTGTATTTACTATCGACAATTGAACAAGGTGACCATTAAGAATAAGTATCATCTTCCAAGAATAGATGACTTGTTTGACCAACTCCAAGGAGCAAGTTACTTTTCCAAGATTGACCTTAGGTCGGGTTATCACCAATTGAGGGTGAAAGATGATGATATTCCAAAAATGGCTTTTAGAACCCAGTATGGTCATTATGAGTTTTTGGTGATGTCGTTTGATTTGACTAATGCTCCAGCGGCATTTATGGATTTGATGAATAGGGTGTTAAGACAATACCTTGATATGTTTGTAATTGTGTTCATTGATGATATATTGATTTATTCGAGAAGTGAGAATGAGCATATTTATCATTTGAGGATTGTGTTGCAAATTCTCAAGGACCAACAACTCTTTGTTAAGTTTAGCAAAAGTGAGTTTTGGCTAAGGTCCATAGCTTTTCTTTGTCATATTGTTTCTAGTAAGGGTATTGAGGTAGATCCTAAGAAGACGGATGCGGTCAAGAGTTGGCCTAGACCTCTAACTCGTTTAGATATTAGAAGTTTTTTGGGTTTAGCCGGTTACTATAGAAGGTTTGTTGAGGGGTTCTCTTCAATTGCCTCTCATTTACGGCTTTGACTCAAAAGAAGGACAAGTTCATATGGTCCGAATTATGTGAAAAGAGTTTTCAGGAATTGAAAGATAGACTTACCTCCGCACCGGTGTTGACTTTACCGGAAGGGACAGATGGTTTTGTTGTTTATTGTGATGCCTCGAGAGTTGGGTTAGGATGTGTGCTTATGCAAAATGGGAAGGTTATTGCCTATGCTTCAAGGCACTTTAAGGTTCATGAGAAGAATTATCCTACCCATGATCTTGAATTAGCGGCGGTGGTGTTTTCCTTAAATATTTGGAGGCATTATTTGTATGGTGCTCATGTAGATATGTTCATCGACCACAAGAGTTTTCAATATGTGTTCAATCAGAAAGATCTTAATCTTCTCTAAAGAAGGTGGCTTGAGTTACTTAAGGATTATTATATGATTGTTCTCTATCACCCCGGTAAGGCAAATGTTGTGGTGGATGCCCTTAGCTGACTATCAATGGGTAGTGTTGCCCATATAGAGGAAGATAGGAAAGAATTGGTACGAGAGGTACATAGATTGGCCCGATTGGGTGTGCGGTTGATGGACTCCACCAAGGGTGGAGTTATGGTTCATAATGGTTAAGAATCGTCTTTTGTGACCGATGTGAAAGCTAAGCAATGTCTTGATCCGACCTTAGTAGAATTGAAAGAAGCGGTACTTAGGAAGTCCGTTGAGGCTTTCTCCCAAAGGGGAGATGGTGTGCTTTGTTATCAAGGTCGCTTGTGTGTTCCCAAGGTGGATGACTTGAGGAAAAAAATCTTATCAGAAGCCCATAGTTCTCGGTATTCCATTCACCTGGGAGCCACCAAGATATACTGTGATTTGCGAGAATTCTATTGGTGGAATGGGATGAAGAAGGATATTGCGGGATTTGTGGTTAAGTGTCCTAATTGCCAACAAGTGAAAGTTGAGCATCAGAAACCAGGAGGTTTATCCCAAGACATTAGTATTCCTACTTGGAAGTGGGAAGATTTGAATATGGACATTAGTATTCGATTTGGGTAATAGTAGACCGAATGACGAAATCGGCCTATTTCATTTCCGCCAAAGTTTCTTATACGGCGGAAGACTATGCTAAGTTGTATTTGAGAGAAATGGTAAGGTTTCATGGAGTGCCCTTGTCCATTATCTCCAATAAAGGTACTCAGTTTACTTCTCAGTTTTGGAAGTCTTTCCAAAAGGGTCTTGGCACTAAGGTTATGCTTAGCAGGGCTTTTCATCCACAAATTGATGGGCAAGCGAAGCGAACTATCCAAACATTGGAAGATATGTTGAGAGCATATGTCATCGATTTCAATGGAAATTGGGATGAACACTTGCCATTGATTGAGTTTTCTTATAACAATAGTTACCATTCGAGTATTGGTATAGCTCCATTTGAGGCTCTCTATGGTAGGAGGTGTAGATATCCTATAGGTTGTTTTGAGGTGGGTGAGGTTGCCTTGATAGGACTCGAGTTAGTTCATGAGGCTATGGAGAAAGTTCGGCTTATTACAGAGAGGTTGAGAATAGCCCAAAGTCGACAAAGGTCCTATGCCGATATTAAAAGAAGATATATTTAGTTTGATGTTCATGATTAGGTTTACTTGAAAATCTCACCTATGAAGGGTGTAATGAGATTTGGAAAGAAAGAGAAGCTTAGTCCCCGTTATATAGGCCCATATCAGATTATGAGACGTGTTGGTAAGGTTGCTTATGAGTTAGAATTGCCTAATGATTTGGCATCAGTGCATCTGGTTTTCCATATCTCTATGTTGAAAAAGTGTGTTGGAGATCGGACATCTATAGTTCCCTTAGAAGGTTTGGGAGTTGATGAGAATCTTCCTTATGAGGAAGTTCTAGTTGAGATTTTAGACGGGCAAGTCAAGAAGTTGAGAAACAAAGAAGTTGCTTCCGTGAAAGTATTGTGGAGTAATCATTTAGTTGAGAGTTCTACTTGGGAGGCCGAGGCCGATATGATGTCCCAATATCCTTATATTTTTCCTTCTACTCCTACTCTAGCTTGAGGTAATGAGTTCCTTATGGTTTGCTCTTTGTTGTGATGTAGTGTGTGTTTTAGATATTCCCATGATTTCCTTATGTTATGCATGTTCATGAAAAACTTATATTATGAAAGAAAAAGAGTTTATATGATTGAATTCCCTCATGTTGTTGTGCATTGAGTGCCTATAGACTTCATGAGATGAATTGTTGAACATGCTTTAGATCGGAGTTGATATGTCCTCCTTGAATATATGCTTTTGAGTATATATTGCATATAGGCTCCATGAGATTGTGTTGAGCATGCTTTTAGCTTGGAGATGGTAGTTCCTCCTGGAAAATGAGAAATCTTGAAATTTCATGCATATCGGGTTTCTTGGTCTAGTTCCTACCTTCCTTTTTGTGCATTGAGTATGTTTAGCTTGGAGTAGATGTTTCCTCCTTGAGTTGTGCATTTATATGAGATTGTATGCATGATGGGCTGCAAGTATTGAGTCTTTACTTCCATGAGGTATCTAGAATTCCAATCGAGGATGAATGCTCCCAAGGAGGAGATAATGTAACACCTCGGAATCTAGTAGTCTAAACTAGGAGCTATGTGAGAGATCATGAGCCAAGAAGTGAGCTTGGGAAACCTTCACAAGGACCCATAAGGGTTGTGAAGGGCACCACGATCCGTGGTGCTGCCCATGGTAGCTCATAGTAGCTAACCAAGTTGTGCTCACCTCCCACTACCACCATGATGCCTCGTGGTGGGGACCACAGGTCGTGATGATAGGCGTGAAGGTGAGGCAGTGAGCCCTCCAAGGCTGCCCAAAATCAAGACCCTCCCACGAGCCACTAAAAGGCTCGTGAAGGCCACCACAGGCCGTGGGAGTTGGAGTGGAAAAGAGTTGGGTTTAGTGGGGTAGAGGGGTGGAAAGACAGCCACTGGTCAAGGGACCACAGGCACCACTATGGGCCGTGTGACCCTTGACGGCTCGTGAAGCCTCACGTGAAGGTGGGTTCGACAGGTTTTAAGTAGGGGCATATGGGTCTTTTCCAGATTTAATAGTATTGAGACTATGTCGTTTTACCCAAGCCTAGGACCCCTATATAAGTGATTTTAACCCCAAAACTCACCCATTCAAGTCATTATTTCCAAAACCCAAAAGAAATCCCAAGTTCTTCCTCTCAAATATTTTTGTCTCTAGAACTGGAAGAAGAAGAAAGAGTTAGAGCTAGGATCAAGGTCAAGTCTCCATTCCTCAAGCATTTGTGGGCTTTGATATCAAGGTATGATGGTTTTTCATCCATGGAATCCTTTCGTCCATGGAGCCACAAAGATTCCCCAATTGAAAAGTAGAAATTCCCTAATTTGAGTTAGGGTTTTCTTCTAATGTTATGGATCTTGATGAATGTTGATCCAAATGATTGGGTTATGATTGTTTATGGTTGAATTGATAGGAATATATATTTATAGGATTAATTTACATGTACCCATGCTTAACCCATGTTTCTAAGATGAATTTGATATAAATGGGTTTATTCCATGAAAGGAGAATTTGTGGGTTAGATGTATTCTTGTAGGATGAATGAGATATATTAAGAATTGCTTTGCGATTGAAGCATATAGGGTGATTATGATGAGTATTGCTTTGAGTGTAAAGCATATATGATAAATTGTTGATTATTTATTTGATTATTGTGGAAGGGATAGTTCCCACATGAATTGCTTAAGTATGAATGTGAAAGGCTTTCTCACATTGAATGATTCTAGGTTGAAAGGATTGCTCACCTAAAATGAATCTTGACTAAAAGACTAAGAAATTGAAGAGGTTAGAGGTGATTACCCATGACCCCTAGATGAGAAGGATATGAGGTGATTCCCCCTATTCCTTAGAGGAGAGTAAGAGGTGACTACCCTTATCCCCTAATGTTGGGCATGGAGGCGAATACCCATGATCCCTTATTCAAAGATGTGGAGGTGAGTACCAATATCTTATATTGAAGGACATGGAGGCGAGTACCCATGATTCCTTGTAGAATGATGTGGAGGCGAGTACCCATGATTCCTTGTAGAATGATGTGGAGGCGAGTACCCATGTCATATGATGTTGGGCATGAATGCGAGTACCCAGGATCCCATAAGATGGACAAGGAGGCGAGTACCCATGACCATATAAGCAAGGAAAGAGGCGACTACCCATGAGCCTTTATAGGAAGGCAAGGAGGTGATTTCACATATCTATACAAGATAATCTAAACACGCTATGATAGGTGATGAGCTTGGATGATTGCTTAAGGTTGCCTTCTATGATGAGTAAGACTAGTGGAGGATTACCCATGTCTTGGCTAAGTATACTCTGAGGTTACTTCATGAAGTATTCCTTTTATGTTGATATGATCTATTATATGCATTGATTATGCTTTATGACTTATGTTTTCTAACTCTTATGTTTATGTGTATGCTTTTGCAAGCTATCATATTTAGTACATTCTTGTACTAACACACACTCTTGCCTAAATTTCTTATCCAAACGTAGGGTCCGACGTTCCCGACTCTCATCCCCATGGCTAGGATCTATAGTAGAGGTAAGGTTGAAGATTGGTGAGTAATCATAGTCTTCGAGGATTTGGCCACCATTTCTCTTATGTTCTTTCATTTTATGTTTTGAACATTGTTGTATGGGCTGTATCCCAAGAATCTTTGTATTAGATGGTTTTGAGACAATTGTATGAGACTTCCGCTTCGTTTTATAAAGACTTTGATGTTGTTGAAAATATTTTAAATTTTACCAATTTTCTATTATCTTGACTAGGAAAGCTAAGTGCCTTATATGAGGCCTCTCAGGGTCTTGTATGACATGTTAAGTCTAGGGTGTACCCCTGGGTCGTGACAAAATCAATGATGGCGATAGGTGCTTGGATGTTCACTAAGAAAATAGATATAAAATGTAGTATGAGTACCAAAACAATAGGTACCATGTAGGCATCATAGGTTAACTAAGCTTGGAAAGTAAAAAAATGAAAAGCAAGAAGGTAAATCAACAAGATGTCATAGAGTGTAACGATATCGTGATACCTATCTACAAAGCACAGAATTCTAGAAATTGATAACAATAAGACGAGTAGTTATCTAAAATCTAATTAGAGCACCATAAGCCCAGAAGGTACACTTGTGCACAATTGAAATTAAATAACTCAAAGGGACCCCATAAGCCCAATAGATACACATCAGAGCTAAGGAACTACTAGTTAAGTTTAAGAGTAATTCCAAAATGCCTCAGTTTTCCATGACTCGAACCGTGGTAAAGGCACCCAAAAGAACCCAATAGAATCACTAAGTCAAGACTCGAACCTGACTAATAGAGGTGATTCTCAAACTTTAATTGAGGCTTAAATAGATGTGTCATGGCCTCAAACCGTGATTAAGGATGCACACCAGGGCCTTGAACCTAGATAGAAAAGGTATGTCAGGGCATGGAACCGTGGCTGAAAGAAGAAAGACATGGGCCTCAAACCGAGGATGATAGACATGCCTACACAGACCTCAAATCGATCCATACCGTAGAGTGAAACCACCTTCAGAGTTGCCAGGGACCCATTCTAGCTCCATATCCAAGACTCTATCCCAAAACGCCATATAATGCTGAAATTACCAACGAACACGCCTGAGTCGAAAATAAGGGAAATTTATGGATAAAAGTTCATATGAGTTGAGTTGTCTTTTAACAAAAGATCATACTATCAGAATCAAGTCTGCTATATCATTTTATTGGAAGCTAAACTGTCTAAAGTGATGTTAGAGAATCTATAAGGCTTATCAGCTCCAAAATGCAACTCTAAGGTAATCACTGGCCTACACTTCGGCTAAGTCCAATAACAACTTACTAATAACAACATGAACAACAACAAAGAAGCTACAAGGTAAAACATAATCACACAACAATAATAGGCATACTTGAACTCCCGAAAATAAGGCTAAGGCATGAATTTTAGACACTAAACATGATTCAACTACAAACCGATCCCAATTCTATCTAATCAACATGAATTTACATTCACAAGCTCAATCTAAATACCGATTAGTTTTAGCCTACCACAATGTAAACCGTGCGCTCTCCAAAACACAATTATGGATATTTTCCCTTCTATTGTCCTCCTGACATGATACTAAAAATATTATCACGATGTCAATATAGGTGTTTAGACATTGAAATTTAAATAGTTTGAGATGGGACCAAAATTGGGTAAAAAAATAGAATTGTGGGACCCGCATTAAAATTCCAAAATTAACTTTGTCAATGGGTCCAAATTATCTTATTGAACTTGTGCACCATTAATAGGCACAATACAAGCTAAAAACACACAGAAACAAATAATGCAAGAAACGATCACAAAACACCATTAAAGGGGCTTAGACAGACCTTTGGGATAAGAAATCACCTACAAAAAGATCCATACACACCTCTCTGGTGATTCCAACACAATGCCATGCAAATTCCCAACACACGGTGATGAAAATTAGTCATATTAGAGCTCCACAATTCCCAAAATTGTAACTTGAAATATGAAATGGGAGCTGAAATCCCGAATGGTCTCTATTTGAAAGACTATAAACTTCGCGAATGTGAGACCCAATCCATGATTGTGGAAGGTCAAAACCCCAATACATCACGAACACACCGTCTAGCCCATGAATGTGAAGGGTTATACCCTTGGCCGACATGATCGCAACATAAGGCTCGTGAACGTGATAGCTAACTCATCAAGCCTCCATAAATGTTGCACTGGGATCAGGAATGCATAGCCTTGGACCACTAGTCAATGCAAATACAGCGTAATGCACGTGAACATAAAGGGTAAATGGGGGTTGCACTAGCTGATGCACATCATCTGGTCTCCTTAAAGTTCAAAATTCCTGACAAGGTGCTCGAGATTCATTTGAAATCTTATGCACACAAACGAGATATGCTGCCCAACCAAATTTGAGTCTCGATTCAATGAAGATGTTAAAACTTTACACCGAGGTTGTCTCAACAAAATATGGATCCCACACCCAAACTACATTTTAATCCATAAGCCATAGGTTGCTCGAAAAGAGCTTGAAAGCTTCAGAATCCACATTGAAGGTCCTTCCTGACTAAACTCAAAGTTCCAAAGCTAACAAAATTGTCAGAATCTCATTTTGAAGTTTTCTACTGAAGTTTTGACCAATGTCAATAGTTCAAGTTTCAAAAGTTCTAAAACATGGAATTTTTCATGAAAAGCAAACGAACGATCGAACCATCAGTCCCATCTAGTCATAAATTACTTGGGGTCGCTATATGAATTATCTAAACACCGATAAGAATGCAATAAGAATAAAATGTCCTAAAGGATCATTACAAACAGAGAAGATAATTTTACGGCTGCTTTAGAAGAAACAGGTTGAAAAATACTTAGAACCCTAGTGGGATTTTTTGGGCAGATGTTTCATGTTGAGAGAGAGAAATATGTGAGCTTGAGAAACATAAAATTTTGATGAGAGGAAATGAGATATTTGTATCAGATTTTTGGCCTTAATAGGCAAAAAAAAATTGCCACCTCTCTTGATGTTCATTTGCAAGCACCATTTTTCTTTAATTTATGTCACGCATTTTAGTAGGTGATGCACCAACTTGGTCCTTTTTAACTTGGTCAGTATACCTTAAGTAGTTGATGCACTTACTTGTCACCTTATAGCTTAATTTAGTCAAATAAGGACCTCACTTATTTTTATACCATTTTCAAGATCATAGTTTATGTACTTTACCTTAACACTGTTATACACTTGGACACTTTTCACTTTAAAATCAAATACAAACGTTTACTATCTAGCTCGAGTTCAAATATTTTTGTCGAGTTCACTAAGTCGTATATGTATTGGACGGTACGGAGTATTATAGTTATTGTCTTATCACCACCATGATGTCCACTGTAAGCGGAAGATGGACAACTTTTAAGTAACTGTTTTACCTTACTTTGGGGTAATACATCATCTAATTGCCATGAGTTTAGACCTTGCTTGAACATGTAAGGCTCATTCCAGATATAAAATTGGAAAATCATAAAAGAACCTCTTTTTTGGCTGAGAGATGGCCTGTAGAGGATAGACACACTTAATAACAAATTGACAATGTTAACGTACAATGGTAGTTCATTTACACTAAGAGAAAAAAGTTGCTCGTTGGGAAGCCTTCTCTAATAGCCTCACAAAAATTCTGAGCGGGACAAGTCTAGGCTTACCATAGACCAAATCAATGTGAAGAAACTACCATGCACACAACACTTTACTAATGTAGATTGAATTAGTCTACTCTTAACATATTTTTTGATGAAAAGGTACCGCATTAATTGCAGTATGATTTGTATTGTCCACTACTCTTGTCCCAACAAGATAGGATCAAAATTTGTTGAATGCTTAAACAATAACTTTCTCTTTCAACATGTAATTGTCATGAGCACAATCCAAGGTCTTGTTGTCATAGTAAATCAAACTAAAGACCTTTTCCTATATTTCACCCAATATTGCACCCACATCTACATCACAAGCATCACACATCATCTCTAAAGTTAGCATTCAATCAGGTGTAATCTTCACGAGTGCAGTAACTTGAAACATCCCGAAAATTTTTAAGATAAGATTTGAGCCATTCTTTATTTGTGAATAAGATTTCACCGAGTGATTCTAAATTTTCTTAGATGTTAAGGTCACCAAAATTCCCTAGCATAAAGTTGAGTTGAAAACTTTCCTTCCAATTGAAATTCATTATGAGATTTTTCTTGGGTCAACTTCAAAAGAACATGTCTCTTAGAATATAAAGAGAATGTGGCCCATAATCTATCAAATTAAAGGTATTTGAATCTACTTTCCAACGCCTCCAATTTCGCAACAATCCAAGTTTTTAGTAAAAAGTTATAACCATTTTAGTAACCTGATACAATGCAGTGACGAATTAGCTGATGGGAAATTATTAAAAGGGTCGTTTTTATCTTTTTACCTCTAAGAAAACCCTAAAAGACTTTCTTGACTAATTAAAGACTCAAAACAATCAGATTTTCATCTCTTAATTCATCATTCTCTTCTCTCTCAAAACTAAGGCAAAACCCTAATAAAAAATTAAAGTAGAAGACTTCATTCTTGATTCTTTCAATCTTTTTCAAAATTCTTCTTCAAGGTAAGTCTTTCTCGAAAAATTTTATTCTTTTCAACTCAAATTTCTCCATACAATTATGAATCATTAATGAGAATCCTGATTCATGGCCATAGAGATTTCAAGAAATTAATTCAAAAATCTCAAGAAAGGTTTTCTTGATTGTTATCCTTTAAGCTAGGGTTTCAAGGCTTCTAATCAAGTTCTTCTTCAAGATTTTTTAAGAACCTTGTTCTTTCAGATATGTAAGACTATCATAGTATTGGACTAGTTCAGGCTCACGCCCTACATCTTCTTTAAAATTAGTAAAAGAGTAATCTAGGATTCTATCCCTAGATTGGAGTATTCTTGAGATGAGTTGACTTTGAGTTCTTGAGTTCCTGTTTCTTTTTGAAATTCTATTCCTAATTATTGAATTGCTATATGTTATGTATTAATATTTTTGAGTTGATTCGTTCATGTCTATATTTCAGCATGAACCCTATGAATTGAGTATTTTTTAGATGAGTAGTAACGTTGAGTTCTGAGTACCGAATTTCCATATTGCTATTAAGATCCCTGAGTTGAGTCATTCATGTGCATGAACCCTATGAATTGAGTTATAAATCTGGAGAAACTTTTTAAAGACAATACTTGAGTTTTAAATTGAGTTTTTGATGAAGTAAAGATGATTTTTGAGAAAAAGAGTTTCTAAAATATGATTAGTATGATAATCGAGTATGATATCTAGATATACTATCAATGTTTATGAAGTATGACTTCCTAAGTCATCAATGATCATATCACAATATGATTTTGATATATTTTGAAAAAGAGTTTTTAAGTATGAATTGAGCAAGAGTATAACGGAACTAAGTATTCCCAAATGTATCAGTTTTTACATTGATAAAAGAGAAACTTTGATTTCTAAATGAGTTATGAGTTCAAAAGATATTTCAAGAGTAGTTACCTCTTTTAAGAGGGTAGTTTGAGCAATTATCTCAAACCAGAGGAAGGGTTATATATGTTTTTAAACATATGAGCTTGAGTTATATATATTATTGGGAGTAGTATTAAGCACCGATATGGGGATGAGTTCAGACAACTCAAAATCCTCATAAACCATGTATGCCAACATGGGTAATGGATCATACTTTTTAGATGATTCCTTATTGCTTTTAAGCATAGCTTAGTGGATCCACTTAGTTGAGGTGTTCTATACCTCGCCAAGGTATAAGACAGTTTTGGCAGCGTGGGTGAGACGATGTATCATCATGTAGCTCATAGTGATGGTTGTCGGTTAGAGAATCTCCCAATATAGTTAAAGTGTATTTTTATATATCACTTATTATGTTGAGTTCAGAGATGAGAAAGTATTTTGTAAAGCTTTAAATGATTTTAACTCATTTATTTCTTTACATTCAGCTTGAGTACATTGTTATCTATTCGAGTCCTTTCTTTATGTTATTTTTTATTCAGCTATATTACATACTTGTACATTCAATGTACTGATATCATTCGACCTGCATCTTTTAATGATGCAGATACAGGTTCTTAGGATCCTCAACAAAAGTCCATTGAGATCACTTCATCTGATCTCCAGCTTTTGAGTAAGACCTCCTTGCTTTCGGAGGACTCCACTTTTATGAGTTGTAAGTATTAATAATATTTTGAGTATTCGTGGGTCTTGTCCCGACACTTGTCTATATATAGTAGAGGCTTCATAGATAGACAGTTTTGAAGAGTCTATAAAACTTATGTTTCATACTCAGTATATTTAGAGAGTTTTGAGATTTATTACACTATTTTTTAAAAATGTTTCTTTCAATTTTATGCTTGAGTTAATCGTCCACTTGTAGTCAGCCAGGATGAGGGTTCGCTTGGAGACCAGCAATGATTCTCGAGTGTCGTCCACGTCCAGAGTGTAGGCTCGGGTCGTGACATAACTAACATGTGTTTTAGCTTCTCAAAATACTTAAATCAATCTGAATCAAAAATAAATCTACATCTTTTTCAAATAACTTACACAAGGTTCTAGAAAACTTTGAGAAATCCTTGATGAATCTCTAGTGGAAACCTATATAACCTAAGAAATACTTTAGATTCCTCTAATAATAGACATTAGGTGCAAAAACTTTTCAATCACTTTTGTCTTTGCTTTATGCACTTCAAGACCATTCTTTGAGATCTTGTGTCCTAACAATTTGTTGTTCTTTACTCGAAAGTTGGATTTATCCCAATTTAGAACCAAGTTAGTATCTTCATATATAGCAATAAACTTATCTAAATTTTCAAGGCATGTTTCAAAGAAACTCCCGAAATCTTTAAAATCTTCCATAAATACCTCAACAAAGTCCTCTGCATTTTTTAGAAAATAGCCAACATGTACCTCTGAAATGTGGTCGTGTTTTAGACAACCCAAATGGCATGTGCTTGAAGGCATAGGTCTTACATGCATATGTGAAGGTTGTTTTCTATATCTCTTTCAAAGATATTGCATTATGATTGGACCATGAGTATCCGTCAAAGAAACAATAATATTTCTATCATGTCAATTTGTCCAGCATATGATCAATGAAGGGATTAGTATCAAACTTTTCTAGTGGAAGTGTTCAACTTTCTATAGTCTATGTATATGTGCCACCATATTACTGTTCTTGTGAAAATGCGTTTATCCTTCTCATTAGTTATCACTACCATCCCACCTTTCTTTGGGACATAGTGAAAATGGCTCACCCATTTACAATCTAAGATTAGATATAAGATGCCAGTATATACCCATTTGATCACTTCTTTATTCACTACTTCCTTCACAATGGGATTCAATCTCCATTGATGTTCAACACTGGTCTTGTCGTCAATCTCTAAGAAATTTTTGTGCATAAGTAATGTTGGGCTTAAACCTTAGATATCTGATATTTGCCATCCTATAACTCACTTTATGTTTCTCAATACTCTACATGCTTCATCAACCATAGCTTTTGACAATTGGCCTAAGAATACATAATTGACGTGGGAGGGCAACTGGTTCAACTCTAATAATGGGGTTTCCTCAATAGATGGCTTGAGTGGTGTCCCAAGTGGTCTCTCTCAATGCTTCAACTCCTCATACATGATAATTATACCTTCCAGGTCTAAATTTTATGCCATTTCTTGTGAAATTCCATCTCCATAGATGTCTACACATGTAAGAGTTCTATCTAAGAGGTCATGTGCAACAACCAATGGAAACTCTTAGTCAATATCAACTATCGTTATTAATACCAACTCTTCCTAAATGGAAAAAACCTTAAGAAATTTGTACACATCAACCAATTCAACTTTATCATGAGCCCTTAGAGTAAGTTGTCCAATTACTACCTCAATTAGTGCCTTGCTAATGGACAAAAATAGACGTCCCAAAATAAATGCGACATCCAGATCTAGTTCAAAATCAAGGATAACAAAGTATACTGAGAATATAAATGAGCTTACCAGTCACGATCCAGGAGTACCCCCTAGATGTGACAAGGCACATAGAACCCCGAAAGGCTCCATCTAAGCCACTTAGCATATCATAACATAAGACATAAGAAATGATGTGGAATATAAAAACTTTATCCATACAATCGAAGTCTTTTATAAAAGCAAGCGGAAGTCTAACTTGTCTCAATTAGCCAACTAATACAATCCTTGAATTAACAATAGGGTCACAGCCCTTCAACAAAATCCGAAACATTAAATGATTAGAAAAGGAACTACTAATGACTCATACATCCTCGAATCTTGAGGACTCATCACAACTCGGAGAATAGTCAATCCAAGCTTGAACCAAGAGAGAATCACCTTAAGAACCGGAACCTACACTTTATGAAAAATGTAGAAAATATGGGTTAGTACAAAAATGCACTAAGTATGATAGTCATGCATAAAAACTTTTAAAATATGCTAAAAAGGACATTTGAGTTGAAAACCATGCTACATGCCAAGTTTGAGAATCATCATGAACATTAGTATTAAAGCATAAGTTACAAGCATGATCAACATGTAAATCATTATAACATAATAGAACCATCTCTTAGGTAACCCTAAGTTATACTTGTGAAATGTATGAATCGCATCCCATAATACTACTCATACTAAGTATCCCTTTTAGGCCACCATAGTCATGTTTACCATTCTTTGATCCCATCTTTAGTTAATACTCATAGACAAGGAAACCATCACATTTACCAAGTCATACCAAGGAAAGAAACTCATAGCAACAATCCTACATTAAGTATACTTCATAAGCATATTCATTTCATAAGTCATTATAGCATAGAGGAACACACCATAACTACTCTCAAAGCCTACTTGTGCAATGCATGGATGAAGTCCCATACCCCCACCCACACTTCATAGAACTCCTTGAGCAACTATAGTACATAACTCATATTCTTTTTCATGATGGGAATAATCCCTAACCGACATAGACCATGTGAGAAAAACATGGAACCCGGTGTCATGTCCCACACCAAAAAGATTTGGTCTACTTGCCTAAGGTAGAACCGGTAACATTTTAGCTTAGGTGGATCCACTAGCTAATATCCTATGTGGGCACATAGTTATGGGATAAGGAGGTTGTTACTAGAAACCCGGCCTAACATGGGGAGAGCTTCCACCTCACAATATCCACTCGGTGCTAAGCATTAAATTCCCATGGAGTAGTTCATTCTCTTTTAACATTATTACACATGAGAGAGATGCCATTGGCCTACCGACTCAAGGTACATTATTACACACATGAAAGGGATGCCATAAGCCTACCGATTCAAGGTATATCATTAGAATAACTCATTGAATCCTCATGAAAGGGATACCATTGGTCTACCAATTCAAGGTTCATCATTACATTAGTTCATTAGCTCATCATGAAAGAAATTCCATTAGCCTATCGATTCAAAACAAACCCTTAGAATACTTCATTAGTCATTTATGAAAGGGATGCCATTGGCCTACCGATTCAAGATTCATTAAGATCACTTTTAATTACACATGAAGAGGATGCCCTTAGCCTACAAATTCAAGGGATATCAATCAAGATTACTTTTATTCACACATGAAAGGGATGTCGTTAGCCTACCGATTCATTTGGGTGAGGAAAGCCTTCCACATCATCACAATTACATCATAGTCATACTCACTTTATACTCAAGTATTCATAAAGCATGTACATAAACATCGTGATCATGATTCACTAGCACATCTAGTATTACTACATTAGACATGGATAACAACATGATTCAAATTGTTCAATTACCATAAGCATATTCTCATGATATTCATCTTTCTATAATTTACCCACATCACAAGTTCTTAAATTGGGGACATGGAAATTTCATGGTTTCTTAGGGAAATTCCACATAACAACCATATATATTCCTCAATTAATACATAATTCAAGTAATCAATCCATAACATTCATAATTCGATTGCATTCTGCTCACATCAATCAATACCCACACTTTAAGATCCAATTTGGAAGAATTGGGGGAATTCATGGATTCTTGAGGAACTCATCTTAAAAACGTTAAGTAATCATCAATTTGATCATAATATAAGGCAATTAAACCATTAGAAACATTTTTGAAGTGAATCCATGACTTGGAGTAAAATCCTAGCTTTTTGGGTAAAGTTACAAGTTTGAATTGAGTTTGGAGGGACTCCATTGATTGAAACTATCCATGGATCAAAGACTACCATACCTTATTGAAGATTCACCATGAAATTTAGGAAAAAAGACTGCTCCTTCAACCCTAGATTCCACCTTCTTCTTCTTTTTCTATGGAGTCTTAGAAAGAGAATTATTTGGGGGAAAGTTGGTTATGATTTTGGGTTTTGGGATTTATGAGGTGTAAAGGATTGGTTAATGACTTAAAAGTACTTATATAGGTCTATTAAAACAATATAAAATGACCTCACATCAACCTAACTAGGATAGGAATTACCTAACCTACCCCTCCCTTAAGTCGACTGAAGGCTGCCTACAGGACCCCATCCACGACCCCCACCTACGGGGCGTGGATAGACCCACGGACCGTACTGGTCCTTCGTGGGTTGGGGTCTGTGGCTACTGATTTTAGCCCTTGACCCACGAGCCTCTTCCATGAGGCATGGATGGACCTACGCCCCGTAGGTCTTATCCGTAGGTCACCTCTTATGGGCCGTTTTGGGGGTTAGGCTTTAGGGTCCTCCTCAAGGACCCTTGGTTGGTCCTTGGGGAGTCGTACCTTGACGGTTAACCCATATAACCCTCATTCTAAGTACGGGAAGCCATTTTACAATTCTAACCCACACATTAAACTCTAAAACTTCACGTAAGGTTTTAGTTTCACTTACTAGTTTTCCGGGTGTTACATTATCTCCCCTTTGGGAACATTCGTCCTCGAATGACGATCTAGACACCTTACCGAAATTAAAGACTCAAGACTAGCAGCCCATCATGCATGAAACATCAAATAATGCACATTTCAAAGGAGGAAACATCAACTCTCTCTCAACACACTCAATGCAACACAAGGAAGTAGGAACTACATCTAACAATCCATTATACATGAAAACTTCAACATTCTTCATATCATTGGAGGAATTACCTTCTCCAACTCATTACATGTTCAACACAATATCATGAAGCGAATTATGCAATTACTCTTAAAAGCATATTAAGACATGTTTGACAATTCATCTCATGAAGCATATAGGCAACTCATACTAAATGTACACCAACATGATGAACACATAAATCATGAAAAACTCATTTTCTTACTGATCATGAACTTCTCAAAAACATGCATAACATAAGGAGATCATGGAAAACACATATCACACACATGAATCCCAATCATGAAACAAGTCACAAGGAACCCTTTGTCTCAGGCTAAAATAGGAATAGAAGAAAGAGATAAGGATATCGGAACTTTCAACAAGCTTTCTATCTAAGCATACCATCTCCCCCCTTGGGAGTAAGCCCCTACTAAGGCTAACATCAAAGTCTAACAAGTAGCATAGGGATCTAATAACATTTACCTCTTTAAGAAACCATCAACATACCGGTGTCTTCATCCGGAAGGGCTCTTTTGTCCTCTCTAGATCAGAGTGCATAGAAGAGACCATGATTTGGAGCATTGGGATCCGGATCACTAAGAGAAGTCTGTTTGGCCCCTCTCCATTTTGCCGCGAGTGTAGGGCAATTTTTCACTTGATGATCACTTTTTACAATACCATAGCAACCATCCGTACCGGCTAGGCACTTCCCACGGTGCTTCTTTCCACATTTGGTGCAAGTGGGCATAGGTAATGGAGACCCACTACCTTTATCTTGGTTAATCCTAGGGGCATTGGAAGAATCTTGATTGAAGGACCTCTTTTTGAACCTTGGTTGACCTTGCTCATCAGGCTTAGCTCTTTTCATCTCTCTATTCTTTCTCTTGAGTTTTGACTCCTCCGTTTGTTGGGCATGCACCATAAGCCTAGAGATATTCATGTTATCATGGAGCATTGTTGTACGGCATTCTTCTCCAACTAAGTCGGACACACCCGTCATAAACCTGTTCATCTCATCCCTTGGATCCGCCACCATAGATGGAGCATACTTGGATAGTTGGGTAAATTTCAAGGTATGCTCGTTGACACTCATGCTACCTTGCTTAAGGTTAATGAATTCCTCCACCTTAGCCTCCCTTAACTCTCGGGGAAAGAACCTATCTAGAAATGATTTCTTAAACACCTCACAATCTATGGGACCCGCTCCTACCGGCCTATTTCTCTTCCATTGAGTACACCAAACTTGAGCAATGTCCTTCAATTGGTAAGCGGCTAGCTCCGCTTTTTCTACCGAAGTCACCCCCATGGCATCAATTATTTTATAAACTTCATCCATAAATTCTTGAGGATCCTCTCCCACTTTGGAACCAAGAAACACGGGAGGATTCATTCTTGTAAATTCCCTCAATCTAGAAGCCGTGGAATTCAAATTAGGGCTCACATGAGTCCCAACATCTCTATTGACTTGGGCCGTCATAGCTTGAGCCAATGATAGAAAAGTCGACCTAATTTCCACATCTGTCATAGCCAGAGGATTAATCGAAGCTTGATTAGCTTGAGGAGCTTGGTTCACTTGAGGAGCTTCTTCATTGACATTGTCACCCTCCACTCTCCTTGCGTTAGCCCTTCGTGTATTTATATCCTGAAGACACAAAAGAAGAATTAGGAGAGAGACTTTATAGAGTTAAACTCTATGGCACGACTTAAGACTAATGAAAGAAGTGTAGCTTCCTAACATCTTATAGACTCTCATTCATAAATGTGGCGCGCTTCACACTATGAACAAGACTCTACTAGATGTGGCTTATGAGACATCATCCTAGAATCATTTTAAACCTTGTGCTCTGATTACCAAGTTTTTCACGACCCAGGAGTACCCCCTAGATGTGACAAGGCACACAAAACCCCGAAAGGCTCCATATAAGCCACTTAGCATATCATAACATAAGACATAAGAAATGATGCGGAATTTAAAAACTTTATCCATACATCGAAGTCTTTTATAAAAGCAAGCGGAAGTCTAACTTGTCTCAATTAGCCAACTAATACAATCTGTGAATCAACAATAGGGTCACAGCCCTTCAACAAAATTTGAAACATAAAATGACTAGAAAAGGAACTACTAATGACTCATACGTCCTCGAATCTTGAGAACTCACCACAACTCGGAAAATAGTCAATCCAAGCTTGAACCAATAGAGAATCACCTAAGGAACCGGAACCTATACGTTATGAAAAATGTAGAAAATATGAGTTAGTACAAAAATGCACTAAGTATGATAGCCATGCATAAAAACCTTTAAAATATGCTAAAAAGGACACTTGAGTTGAAAACCATACTACATGCCAAGTTTGAGAATCATCATGAACATTAGTATTAAAGCATAAGTCACAAGCATGATCAATATGTAAATACTTATAACATAATAGAACCATCTCTTAGGTAACCCTAAGCTATACTTGTGCAATGTATGGATGGCATCCCATAATACCACTCATACTAAGTATCCCTTTTAGGCCACCTTGTCATGTTTACCATTCTTTGATCCCATCTTTAGTCAATACACATAGACAAGGAAACCATCACATTTACCAAGTCATACCAAGGAAAGCAACTCATAGCACAATCCACATTAAGCATACTTCATAAACATATTCATTTCATAAGTCATTATAGCATAGAGGAACACACCATAACTACTCTCAAAGCCTAATTGTGCAATGCATGGATGAAGTCCCATACCCCCACACACTTCATAGAACTCCTTGAGAAAATATAGTACATAACTCACATTCTTGTTCATGATGGGAATAAGCCCTAACCGACATAGACCATGTGAGCAAAGCATGGAATTCAGTGTCATGTCCCACACCGAAAAGAGTTGGTCTACTTTCCTAAGATAGAACTGGTAACATTTTAGCTTAGGTGGATCCACTAGCTAAAATCCTATGTAGGCACATAGTTATAGGATAAGGAGGTTGTTACTAGAAACCCGACCTAACCTGGGGAGAGCTTTCACCTCATAATATCCACTCGGTGCTAAGCATTAAATTCCCATGGAGTAGTTCATTCTCTTTTAACATTATTACACATGAGAGGGATGCCATTGGTCTACCGACTCAAGGTACATTATTACACACATGAAAGGGATGCCATAAGCCTACCGATTCAAGGTATATCATTAGAATAGCTCATTGAATCCTCATGAAAGGGATACCATTGGTCTACCGATTCAAGGTTCATCAGTACATTAATTCATTGACTGATCATGAAAGGAATGCCATTAGCCTATCGATTCAAGACAAAGCCTTAGAATACTTCATTAGCCATTTATGAAAGGGATGCCATTGGCCTACCGATTCAAGGTTCATTAAGATCACTTTTAATTACACATGAAGAGGATGCCCTTAGCCTACCATTTCAAGGTATATCAATCAAGATTACTTTTATTCACACATGAGAGGGATGTCGTTAGCCTACCGATTCATTTGGGTGAGGAAAGCCTTTCACATCATCACAATTACATCATAGTCATACTCACTTTATACTCAAGTATTCGTAAAACATGTACATAAACATCGTGATCATGATTCATCAACACATCTAGGATTACTACATTAGACATGGATAACAACATGATTCAAATAATTCAATTACCATAAGCATATTCTCATGATATTTATCTTTCTATAATTTATCCACATCACAAGTTCATAAATTGGGGACATGGGGATTTCATGGTTTCTTGGGGGAAATTCCACATAACAACCATAGAGATTCCTCAATTAATAAATAATTCAAGTAATCAATCCATAACATTCATAATTCGATAGCATTCTACTCACATCAATCAATACCCACACTTTAAGATCCAATTTGGATGAATTGGGGGAATTCATGGATTATTGAGGAATTCATCTTAAAAACAGTAAGTAATCATCAATTTGATCATAATATAAGGCAATTAAACCATTAGAAACATTTTTGAAGTAAATCCATGACTTGGAGTAAAACCCTAGCTTTTTGGGTAAAGTTACAAGTTTGAAATTAAGTTTGGAGGGACTCCATGGATGGAAACTATCCATGGATCAAAGACTACCATACCTTATTGTAGATTCACCACGAAATTTAGAAGAAAAGACTGCTCCACCTTCTTCTCCTTCTTCTTCTATGGAGTTTTAGAGAGAGAATTATTTTGGGGAAAGTTGGTTATGATTTTGGGTTTTGGGATTTATGAGGTGTAAAGGGTTGGTTAATGACTTAAAAGTACTTATATAGGTCTATTAAAACAATATAAAATGACCTCACATCAACCTAACTAGGATAGGAATTACCTAACCTACCCTCCCTTAAGCCGACTTAAGCTGCCTACAGGACCTCATCCACGACCCCCCTACGGGGCGTGGATAGACTTACGGACCGTACTGGTCCTTCGTAGGTTGGGGTCTATGGCTACTTATTTTTTCCCTTGACCCACGAGCCTCTTCCACGAGGCGTGGATGGACCTACGCCCCGTAGGTCTCATCCGTAGGTCACCTCTTATGGGCAGTTTTGGGGGTTAGGCTTTAGGGTCCTCCTCAAGGACCCTTGGTTGGTCCTTGGGGAGTCGTACCTTGACGTTTAACCCTATAACCCTCATTCTAAGTACGGGAAGCCATTTTACAATTCTAACCCACACATCAAACTCTAAAACTCTCACATAAGGCTCTAGTTTCATTTACTAGTTTTCCGGGTGTTACATTACCTACACCAACACATCTTCAATAATGCCTTATGGTCTGGCTAGGAATTTATTCGGAAGCTGTAACATAATAGTGGTGTGTTGGGGACTATCCAACCCCATCTTCTTAAACAATAACATCATATTGATGCTAGCTCCCAGTTCACAAAGTGCTCTGTCGATAATTATTTGCCTAATGGAAATCTCTATGATGAAATCTAGTGGTCCTTCAACTTTAATAAAAACCTATTCTAGATTTTGGATGAACACTGTTTAGTCCAGAATGCTGAATTTAGTGGGGTAGCATATTTCATTTGCACGCACGGGGTTCTGAATGAATCTGGGGCACCCCATCGGAGAACTATTGTTTGAGCAAGTTAGCTGATTTGCATCATCTAGTGTAACTCTAATTTGTTCTTCTAGTTCATGAGCATATGGACGCATTCATGGAGACTAGTGTGTTGGCCTCCCGCGTTCGTGTGTTGTTTGTCGCGTTCATGGAGAGTTGAGGTCTTGGCCATCGCGATCGCGAATGGCTTACCACATTTGCAAATGCCAGCGATGGCTGCCTTCTGGGTCTGCGTGCTAGGTGCCGCATTCTCAAAGCCTGGTGGGGCTGATCCACCACATATGCAGCCCCTTCCTCCGTGTTCGCAAAGGTCTGTAGACTGGTCTTCTTAACTAAACACCAATCGAGAATCAACTCAATCCCATTTAGTGTTCTTTCGATTTTGGGAGCTAAGGAGCTCTAAATTGGGAGATTTCAAGTTTTGGGGTATTCGTGTTGATCGTGGTTACGCGTAGGAGTGTTTGGGGAAGTGTGGAAAGCATCAATTTGAGGTAATTCTCACCCCAAAGGGGCTGCCATATTTCTTTCATAGTGAATTAAATTGTATGTTCTCATTTAGACTGTTTTGGGCATCAAATTATTTCCCATTTTGGGACACATGCTCGGTAAATCAATTAGGATCTTTCGACAGAGTCAATTTTCAGATTTTTAATGTGGGTTCCATATTTTCATTTTGATTCAATTTTTGGACCGTCTCAAATTATTGTGAATTTGGTGTCTAAACGACTGTACTGACATTGTGATTCATAATTTATTAGTGTGGCGGTGATCAGAGGTGTTTCAAAAGTAGATAGCTCTTGTGTTGTGGCCTTAGGCTAGGGTTGAGCCTTAGATGCCTTAGAGTGTGTTTTATTGTCCTTATAGTTGTGAGTTGCTCCTTGTAAGGATTGTATATCATGTGTTAGTGCTTGAGACCTTGGTGGCTCATCGTAGTCGTAGGTTGGCATTATATGTGCTCAATCATAGACTAGAGCGATGTGATTGAGGTAAGGCATTGTTCCTTGAGTTATTTCTCCCCTTTATTGATTCGAAAGCTCTTCTTGATCACTTCACTTGTTGTTTAGAGGTAGGCCTATTATACTTTATTGAGTTGTTGTAATATTACTAGGCCTGAGGCTGTGGTTGAGGACCAGTTGGATTCCAGGTTAGTTCTCCACCTTGCTAGCGTGGTAGGGTTGGTTTTATATATCAGATTGCAAGTGCCTTGTTTGATTGCTGGTGATGACATGCATTGAATTGGTTGTTCATTCTCATGTGTTTTTTTGTTCCACCCTGACTCATGCATTGGTGCATCTTTATCATACATGGAGAAATACACTTTTCACTCGACTTCTATTCTAAACTAAATTTAACGGGAGTTGTACCACCCGAATCACTTGTTAAACTATTTTTCGATATTTATGAGGCGTTGAGGACGTACTCCTTTCCTACTTGCAACTTGAGAGGCATATGGGATGTGCTCAACTTTTACTTGACTAGTTGACGCATCAACTTCCTTTCATGCATGGTTTTGGCTACTCATTCCTCTAGGACCACGATGGAGATGACTTGTTATAAGACCTGGATTCAGGATCAAGCAGTGTATATGGACTTCCCGCATCTTGTATGAGTCCCTCTAGCCAAGTCTTTCATTTTACAAGATGGGTGAGTTGCATGGGTCCTACCTCGCTGACTGGGACAGGTAAGTGTATACACTTAGTTACTAATTGTTCTACTACATATCATTCATTCATATGCATCACCTATCACCAGTATAATTGATTATTGTTTGCACCCTCCAATTTTGTGGGGCCGATTGGGTTATGTTTGTTGTTTGTACCTTCCGGGTTTATGGGGTCCGGTTAGGTTATTGTTTGACTATATTTTGTACTCATTTGTTGTTGATCTAATAGTTGATAGGTTGTGGTTTTATATATTTAGATGTTAGTCCTCCTGACCTTAGGTAGTTGACTCTTGTATCATAGCTTGCTTGTGAGTAGGTTGTTGGCTTGCGCTTCCAGGTACATTATTAGCTCGGTTCCTTATTCTTTATGTGTGGTTTCTACTCTGTATTGCCTGTCTAGCTTATTATATATATCTCATGTTTAGTTACTTGTGTTGTACTTCCCTTATTACCTGTTAATTATACTTGTTTTATCTTGGAGCTTAGTCGGCCAATGCCTACTGAGTAGCGCTTGTTGGTACTCATACTATACTTATACACCCTGTAGATCATAGTACATATTCTCGCCATTGACTTGAAGTAGTGTGAAGTAGCTTTGGGATTCAGAGACTTGGGTTAGCTCATTGCATCTGAAGTTACCGGTTTCCATTTGTCTTGGCTAGGAAAGTCTTTATATTTTATTCAGAGACAAGATGTACTTGTATTGTATTTGTAAAATATTTGTACTTTTATTTTGATTAGATGCTCGATTTCTGACTGATGACAGGTCTTGGGGATGATTTCTCGTAATATTTCTGTTGATCTCTCTTTCTTCACTTTGTTTTTAGCTTTTGATTGTTATTGGTTATCCTTTGCGTGGTAGCCGTTGCTTATGGCTCAGGGATAAGGGTTAGACTTACCTATTGGTGGGGTGTAATAGGTGTCATCATGATATGAGAAATCAAATCGTGACAATTTATTGAATATAAAAAAATTCAGATGTTTAAAACGGTTGTTGAAAGTATTATTGAGAAATTTAATTTTTTTTCTATTACTCAAATTTTTTTAACTTTTATTCTACTTAACCATGAATATAAATTACGAGGCGCACAAACACTTATTAAGAAGATTTTTGTGTAACGTGTTACTATAAAAATAATATTAAATTGCACACTAGATTAATGTATGACACATATATATTCATGGAAACAAATGAACAAATAGATGTTCTTCAAAGTTCTAAGGCTAAAGAAGATAATCTTAGTTATTACGTGATAGGGTATTCTTCAAAGTTCTAAGGCTAAAGAAGATAGTCTTAGTTATTACATGAGAGGGTATTTTGATCTTGATTCTTCTAACCAATTTGATTTTGAAGAAATCTTTATCAGAGATCGATAAATCTTACGAATGAAGAAGACAACTTTCATCTTTTAGCGTGGTGGATGATTCGTGGTTGCGCATTTCCAAGACTCACTAAGATTGTTCGGGACGTGCTAGCTAAGCGGATGAAGAAATTTGCGGATCGCAAGAGGCATCCCACAGACTATAGAGTTGGGGACATGTTTATGGTAAAGTTTAACCCAAGACAGTTCAAGACACTACAAGGCATGCACCACAATCTATTTCACAAATATGAGGGCCCATTTAAGATCCTTTCCAAGGTGGGTAATAACTCATACAATCTTGACATGTCTCCATATCTTAAGATTCTTCATGTGCTCCATACCAACATGCTTAAGTCATACCATGAAGACAAAGATGACCTACGCAGAGGCTAATCGAGTCGTGCGCCAATTACTATCACCACCTCGCATAGTCAAGAGATAAAGAATATCATTGACTATGAGTGTAGGCGAAAACAAGGGCAAAAAGCTACTGTCATGTTCCTATCACCGAAAAAAGCCACATGGGAGCAGCATGAAGACTTGTTGCAATTTAAAGACAAGATTTGAAAATTTAATGCAATATCAATGCGCCACGGCCATCGCCACATCATGTGGGGATAGTGTGATGATCTGCCACATAGGCGTCATGTGACATAAAGTTATCTATGTGAAAGCTTACACGATAAGCATTTATTGGTAGATTTTAGAGCCATGGAGAGTTTCTTGAAAATACTCTAGAATATCTAGGAAGAATTTTTGAAAGACCTTGAAATATTCTAGGCATGTAGAGAACTTTATAATAAGGGCTTGTTTATAAATATGTAGGGGCTTATGTAATAATTATTATTTGCATACTAACCCTTAGTTTAGTAGTATAACTAGAGGAACATCATATTTATAAAATCAACAAGCTAAAGCAAGTAATCTTCCAAGCAATATAAAAACATTTTTTCTTCATTCCCTTAGTTATACAATATTAAAAAGACTTACTTTAACTTGCAAAATCATGAAAGATTTGTGAGCAAATTGTCAAATCCCACACGGTATGCTTAGTAAAAGTCTAAGAACTAAATTCACGCTAAACACAATTGATAAAAAAAGGAGTGGGTCCATGTGCAAGGACACGAGTTAGGCACATGTGTGTGGGGGGGAGAGGAGTTAGGAACATGTGGCGTCTCTATCACTATAAATAAATTCAGTGTGTACCCTCTTCCTTGCTCTCTTCTCCTTACATAAATAATTCCAGATCTTTCCACATTAATAGTGAGGCAGCAAAAGGTACATAGGTCAAAAATGGCGGACGGAAGAGGTGGTGATTGCAATAGTGATATAGCAGTTAGGCCGATTCGGGAAGTGCTTCTCATTTCCGCTGGAGCTAGTCACTCCGTTGCTCTTCTCTGTAAGTTCACCCTTCCATTCTCTAACTCTATTTCCATTTCTTTCTTTATACAATACAACTTAACTCTCTTCCAAGTGGTTAGCTTTTTTCACCCTTTGTTCGTCTGTTCTGCAAGTAATGTAGATGAACAGACAGAGATGAGGAAGAGAGAGAGAGAGAGAGGCAGTTGAGTGGGTATTGGGTAAGGCGTTTAGAATTTGCATGGACAATAATGGTCCACGTTATTAAATATACTATGGGTAAAATCGTAATCTCACCTTTTATCACATCTCTCATTTCGGCTTTTATTCCCACCCACCACAACAGATCAACGCCCTTCATCCTAATTTATTTCTAATTTCTGAATCAAAACCTTGTGCAAATTTTTATAATTTAAATGAACAAATATATTTCCAAAAATAGATTAAATAAACGTGCTATTTACTTATATCTTCAAAAAAATAAAAACATTTTTATAAACTTATATCTTCAAAAAAATAAAAACATTTTTATAAAAAATTCCCTAATAATTATAGGGGTCACAATGGACTAACAAAAGGAAAACTGTTGAATGCTTTCTTTCAAAAAATTGTACTTGTTGAAGATTTTTTTTCCTCAATAAACTATATAGTAATATAAATGGAATGGATAAAAAAGGGGCAGTTCGGTGCACCAAAAAGTAATGTCTTGAAAAGCCATACTCCAAGGGTGCACCAAAAAGTAATGTCTTGAAAAGCCATACTCCAAGGGTGTGTGTGATGATTGTAGTCTACCTTAATGTAAGCATTAGTGATTGATTTCACGATTCGGCCTCGTTACCTATAGATCACGATAGACTATTTTATCGTTGTTCTAAGGCTTCCTTTACTTGAATGAAATGGATTGAATATCTCATTTTTGAAAGAAAAAAAAAAGCAAATCTATAGAGGGAATCCCTATATACAAAATCCTACTTTTGGGAGTTCTCTTTTTTCCGGTCATCTCTATATACAAAATCTTATAGGATATGCATTTTATGGGTCCACTATGTAATAAGACATAAAAAAATGGTACAAGGGTGTGTCATTTATCACAAAAGAAGTCTTTAAAATGTTCTTATATAGGGCTGTTGCAACGTGCAACCACTCTCTAATAATGTTTGGGAGCGTAAGCTTTTAATCTTATGGAAGGTCTACCTGAAGGCAAAGATACCATTTTGGTGGTTTATAGGTACAACAAATATGCATATTATGTCCTTAAGTCATTCATTTATAGCTCAATAAGTAGCTTGAATGTTTTTAGACAGTATTTACCAGTTACGTGGACTCCCTCATTGCCACAGATAAGAATATAGTATTCTTGAGCTTATTTTGGAAAGAATCGTCCAAAGGACTAATGATTGAGTTACACCACAACACTACCTATCACTCCAGATAGACAATCAGAAAGGGTGAGTGGGTTCTAGGAATACTAATTGTGATGTGTGATTTTTAATGAGCCAACTAAATGGGTTTTTCATAAGCCAAGTGGTGCAAGTAGATGTCCCTAATTGCTAAAGAGGAATATTCCATGCCCTTCAGACTTTTCTTCCCTCTCATGTAAGTCCAACTATGCAACACTTCACTATAAGCTTACGTAATACGCCATTCCCTCCTTTCGACAAGTATCTCTTTTGCCACCCTCTGGTTGTGTTTCTACTTTCTCAATTATCGGATTGCGCACTATCAGATCTTTCCCCGAAGCACGCAATGGTAGACCATATACAGTCGGTAAAAGTGCCCACCTTACAATTCAATCTCTTTAGTATTATCCCCTTCTCCTACAAGAGTGATCTCACATTTTTTGAGATAGATTTTGAGTTCTGACACAACCGAAATTAAATAAAATTCTGTCTGAAGTAATCTAGTCGGAAACCTCTGCATCACGGAAAATCAAAGTATCATTAGTAAATAAGATATGTGTAACCGTCACATTGCTATGCCCTCTAAACAAAGAACTGAAAATCCGTTCAATAAACCTCCAATGACTGTCAGATCCATCATTTTGCTGGATCAGATAAAGGATGATGGATCTCCCTATTTTAACCCCTCGAATTCCCAAAAAAACACATGGACTTCACCAAAGTTGAGAATCTGGCGGTAGAAATGAAAAGTTCGATTCATCTCTATGCTTGTCCCCAAAACCCACCTTTAACATATGAAGTCAAGAAAATTTCAATACACATGATAATAAGCTTTCTCAGAATCCAGCTTACATAAGATTCGTGGATCTCCTTCTTTCTTGAGTCAACCACCACTCGCCACTTAAGTTGCATTTTCTTCCACAAACTAGTCAGCCCCTAATTGAAACCATCGCAGTATTGGATAAAAGAATTGTCAAAAAGGGAATGCTGCAAGTACTCAAATGCGAGAACGGTGGTCTAATTTGCTGCCAGGAGAAGCAACCCAAATTCCTCTAGCCTGAGTTCCCAAATGTCTAGCCTTATTTTGCCCTAAATGAGAATGGTAAAGACAACGTCCTTCAAGAAGGGGTGCAATTGTTATGCTTATTCACCATTACAAATTCAAGCTGCTAAGGTTGATTAACGAATTTTTTTTGAAATAGCATTATGGCCCAGTGCAAGTGTTAGGAATTTTTTTATTGGACAGTTTGCTCCCTTATGTTTATGCCCTTCTCAATTGAGAGTTGAGTTCGTTAGTTTTGTTTTTTGTTAGGAAAATAGTAGACTAAAGAAAACGAGAAATAAAAAAGATATGTGAAAATTCAAGGAAAAAGAGACTCAAGAATTTCTAGAAAATAGTTAAATCTGGATTTGATAAGATCCAAGTAACAACATATTGATTATTAAAGGAATCGAACGCCTTTGCTTAATAAACGAATGAAAGCATAGATTTGGATCTTGACTGCTTCTTCAGTAACGTTAGACAACAATTAGGAACGGATACTAACTGCCTTCTAAGAATACCGAAAAGCAATTAGAGATATCAAAGAAGAAATTATCTTACTACCTTGAACTATGAGCTAGTTTAGACTGAAACGATAAATCTCAACGTAAAAGTCACCAAAGGATCAAAAGAACTCTCAAAGTAATATCATTTATCAATTCAAAGTATCTCACAATGAGAGAAATCACTCCTACTTATAGAAGTAAAAGGTGGCTGCCAAGCCTTAAAAAAAACTAGAGGCTAGAAACTAGGATTGGCGGCTCAAGTCTTAAGGTGGCCGATTTGAGTCTCAAATACCTAGGTTTTTGAGCTCATTTTGGGCTAAGATTGAGCTGCATAATTTTTTTTTGGGGTGGGGGTGGGGGGTGGGGGGGGGGCAGTCCACCTCTTTGTGGACTTCAACTTGGACCATGAAGTAATTTTAGCACTTAAACAACTCATTTCGTTTGAGCTTGTTCTCTTTCTTCCTCAACAAGATGCTTTTTAATTTGTGACTGAAAGTCCATTGTGCTTGTTTTGAGACTCCTTGGTTTGAGATTGTATCATGGGTCTTCTTGGAGCTTCCAAAACTTTATCCTTTTACTTATTGTTAAGCTTCCATGAATGCTATCAAAGTGGGTAAGGTATCCAAAAACTTATTTATACACCAGTCTGCCACCTAAAGGTAGATATTGTCTCTTCCAATTGGATAACTTTCTCTCGAATTTCTCCAGAATATTGTTCCAGATGACAATTGACTTGTGTTTGTAGCCCGATGGAAGACGCAAGTATGGGGAAGGCAATGATCCTATATTACAACCAAGAATCTCCACCAAATTGTGGACTCTTCATTAGCCGAAAACAATTGACTCTTCTGCAGGTTAATGCGAAGCCCTGTGACTGTTTCAAATAGCATCAAAATGAGTTTTAATTACAAAACCTGCTCTGCCTCAGTATCACATAAAATCAATGTGTCGTCAGAATAGAGAATGTGCGAGATAAAAAGGTCATTCTGGTTTATTACCCTGAATGTGAAGCCCCTAATCAAGTTTTGTTCCGTAACAAATGAAGGATATTGCTGAGCCCTTCCATAAACAGGATGAACAAGAAATGTGAGAGGGGGATAAGCTTATCTAAGCACCCTTTGTGTTTGAAAGAAACCTTGAGGTGTGCCATTAGTTAATACTGAAAGCCCCACTGTAGAGATGCAAAAGTGTATCCAGATTATCCTTTTTTCTCCAAACCCATTTCCCTCAACAGATCTAACAAGAAGTTCCAATGTATGTGATCAAAAGCCCTCTCGGTGTTGAAATTGCATAGAATTCCTGCTCTCTTTTGCTTGAGCCTGCTGTCTAAGCATTCATTTGCAGAGCTTTGCGGTTATCTGTCTTCCTTTTATGAATGCCATTTGAGAGCTTCTGACCAACTTATCAATGACTTTCTTGGGCCTCTCCACTAGTAACTTAGATACAATCTAGTAAAAACAACCAATAAGATTTAATCTCGGATTGATCACAGTCCAATACTTATGAAAGAATACCATAGTGAATCACCCCAGCGCTTCATAAGATGCACATTGTTGGATCACCTCGAGAACTTCTTCATCCACAAATTCTTTCTGTAAACATTCATTATCATCCCTGAAATGGCAGGAAGTTTCCCAGTATTCTAGAAAAGCTTGTGCTGAGATGCTTTTGAATCTGAGCCTTCATAAAACTGCAGATCTCATTGCAAATTCTTTCGTTGTCCTGAATAAGCTCCCCATGGATCATTAGCCTGTCAATGTGATTGTAACGTTTGTGTGCATTGGCCTTTTTGTGAAAAAACTGTGTTTTTGTCCCCTTGTTTAAACCAAAGACATCTGGATTTTTGTCTCCAAGAAATTTCTTCTAAATCGACGGACTAATCAGAGCCTTGTGCAACAGTTCTCTCACTGTATTTCCTA
This sequence comes from Solanum etuberosum, assembly GCA_029582245.1. Lineage (NCBI taxonomy): Eukaryota > Viridiplantae > Streptophyta > Magnoliopsida > Solanales > Solanaceae > Solanum > Solanum etuberosum. Next base: position 69,726 of record JAJONR010001656.1, read on the forward strand.
GTTTCTGCAATTTTACTTGTTGAATTGATTTTAAGGCCTTGGCCTTTCTCTTTTCCAGATTACCATAACAGTTTATGTTCCATTCTCTTAATTCCTTTAAGCATTTTCAGCTTATTTGCGAAAATAAAATCTGTCTGACCCCGAATCTGGAATGAATTTCACCACCCATGTACCAATTCCACGAAACCCTTTTCTTCCTATCACATGTTTCCAAATTTAAAATAAGACCTGTTATGTCGCCATTGTCCAGCTGAAAGAACAATAGGTGTAAGGTCTAAGAAAGGCTTTGGCAAGACAGTGATGCAGATTGAGGTTGAGAAGCATCCAGTACAGGAGATAGAAGCTCATGGGAGGTGTACCTCAGGCTTGCAAGGTGATACATAGCCGTTAAGTCAGTTAAAAGATCCTTAGTTGGATAGACAGTTTAGTCCTCGTTACCTTTTTAGCTCAAGTTATGTTATTTACACATTAGACCCCATAATTACTAGAAGGGTCCCTATCCAGTCCTTTTACCTTTTTCTGCAGAATAGTACTTTATCTTCTTTATATCTTAAGGAGGAGCATGGTGAATCATCTAGGGTTGAGAATACTATATATTATAATGTTCTTTGTAATGGCTTTCATCTATGAAATATACCCTAGCTGTAATTAGCTAATATTAGCCTAACTTCTTATATTTCCTCTGCCATTGTAGTTGCTGTTCCATTGAATTTCCTGCTCTTTCCTATTCTGCATCAGACAGCTTGTCTGATGGAGCAGATCTGTCATCCCAGTCAGCCGAGAACAGACATCTATCCATCCGTGAAGCGGTGGTGGTGTTTCTCCATGGACCAAGTGTTAGAGCCTTCGTGAAGTGGCGGATCAATTGATTCAAGTTCCTCTATGAACTCAGAAATTCTTTCATTCTGACTGTAATCCTCTGGTTGTGCTTGCGTTCATAAGGAAGTCTTGTGACATCGAAGTCACCTCACACGATCAGCAGATCATCTAATAAACCCCTTACTGCTGATAGTTCAAGCCATACATTGCTTGTCTGCTTAAAGGAGCATAAACACCACAAAGTTTCCATTTTAAATCATTGTTAAGGCAGGTGAAGGAAATGGAAACAGAGTGAATTCCTTTCAGAAGTTCCTTGCCTGACGAATAACTCTTGTCCCATAGAACAATGATACCTCCTTGAGTTCCATCAGCCTTCAAAACTGCATAATCTACCCACTTCCAAATCAAAGATCGAAGGACTCTTCTTTTGTTTCTCCATTTAGACCCCTAACATTCCATGATATGAGATTACCTCATTTATAAGTAAAAGTCGGTATGTTCCTTTGCCTCTACTACTGGCATGGTCAAAATTCACGAGAATCTCTAAATTTGTTATCTCCATCTTCAATTTGTTTTCCAGACCTGATACAGATTGAATAGCTGGTTGTTTTCTGATTGCAACTTTCCTCTGCTCCATTTTCATCAGATATGCAATGGTATCTGCCTCTGTTCTGGCAAACTTGATGCATAATAGTTTCCCCACCTTCCCACTTATAGATGCTGATGACTTGGTGTTTGACTACAGTAGCTAGCTTCAGGTAGCCCTTCTGGAGTACTGATTAACCCAAGCATAATTAATTAACTTAGATTGACTCAAACTGGATCTCAAACATGTCTCTTTTAATTTCAGCTGGTTTCAAAATGTTTGTTATAACAATTCCAATCAATTAATTATGTTTTGTTGCATGAAACCTTATTTTTTAATTTAAACTTGGAGTAGGCTGTATTATTTTGCTGTCATTGTTTCATTCTACGTGCTTCAAATTCTTCTTTTTTTCGAGCCAAGGGTCTATTGGATCCAGGCTCTCTACCCCACAAAAGGTAGGGATAAGCTCTGCAATCTGCATACATCCTACCCAATTGTGGGATCACACTGGTATGCTGTTGTTGTAGTAGGCAGTACTGCATAATAGAAGAGCTTGGTTCAGTACATAAGCTGCCAACTCAAATTATCAAGCTTTTCTGTGTGATGGGTAGTTGATGTAATCAATGTAATTGCAGCTGGAAATGTTGTTTGCTCATGGGGAAGAGGAGAGGATGGACAGCTTGGCCTTGGGGATGCTGAAGATCGATTTTCTCCAACTCAGGTGAGTGCATTGGATGGGCACGAAATAGTATCTGTCACTTGTGGAGCTGATCATACAACTGCTTACTCGGAGGCCTTAAAGCAAGTCTATAGCTGGGGATGGTAGGCTTTCTTTCCATCAAATATTTCTATTTAATGTATTATTATGATGAAATTTAGAATCTGTGTGAAAGTTGATAACTGGTAAATTCTTGGTTTGCAATTAAAAATATGTTACCTCAGGAATTTGGCTGTTAGAACATACATTGAAAATTCTTAATACTTTTGTGGTTTGGATATTACTCCCTCCGGTCCATATTATATGGTGTTTTTAGCTTGGACACACCCTTTAAGAAACACACTCTCTCTTAGAAAGTAAGAGGTGTTTTCCCTAAATTGCCCTTTAATTAAATAATACTCCACCGATTTAATATGGTATCTTTGTTCTTTAAAAATCCACTTATCTAAATAAGGGTAACTTTGAAAAAATATTATTAACTTTTTGATCAGGTAAAAAACCATCAACTTTGGATTAAATATAAAAGTTAGAAATATCATATAATATGGAGTGGAGGGAGTAAAAGATCGTATCCTAACTACTCCTGCCTTTTTATACACAACTTGAGGAAGCAATTCATGGAACCACCTCTTCTACATATTGCAAATTCTTTTTTGAGCATGCCTAAGAACTTCATCTTCTTAATGTTAGTTTAAACATAAAAGTTAGCCAATGTGAGAAAAATCTCTAAATTTGTAGAAACAAGCAAACATGAAAAAGATAAAGATTATAACAGCACAAAAGATGCAAATACAAATGCAGATTGCGACAGTTTGATTGGACATCTAAAGATGTGACAATATGCGTTGACTATTAAACTAATAGAATGAAATAGGAAGAAAAGAGTGGTAGATGTCAGAATTAGACCTCACTCAGGCTTCGAGAATGATGCTTTATTGTGAGGAAAATAGGACAAGAAGAAAAAAATGAGTGAACACTCAGCTTGAATATTTCCTCAAGCCATTGGGGTTTAAATAGCTAAAGTGTTCATCTTCTAAGAAAGAAAAGAGAATCAAAATACATAGTTACAAGGAGTGAATCAAGCTACTGTATTTACAAGATTTTATGACTCCCCTAAAGCTAATGCATATAAATCATATGTACCAAGTTAGTTACTGTTAAAGAATGTCAAAAGTCCCACATTGGTTGTTAATGTGATGGATGGACTCCTTATAAGGCTTGGACAATCCT
>JAJONR010001657.1:0-95492 GCA_029582245.1 Solanum etuberosum
AACGACTCGACTCAAGGGTCTAAATAACAATATGGAACTCAGGTATACGACTCTTCTCATTCTCATACTTACTTCCTCAAAACATAGCTCAAATCGATAATTGATCTCAAAGGATTCACAATTGAACTCAAAGACTTTCTTGAACTCTACTCTTAACTCTTTCTTGAATTTGAATTATGAATTCAAGAGTTTTGATTCATGATATGAAGGATCTCGATGATAGTGTAGAGTCATAAATACATTCTCCTCATTTTCATACTCACTTACTTGAGTCTTGATACAAGTTATTAGAAAATGTAGAAGACTCCTCAAAAAAAGACTCAAAAGGGACTTTCTCTAAATGTTTAAAAGAACTCTCCAGACTTGACTCTTAACTCTACCTTGAATTTGAATTATGAATTCAAGGTTATGATTCATGTTATGAATGATTTCTAGGTGTTTAGAAGTAGTTTAGAGTGTTTAGAATCAATAGGGGTTAATGAACCCTTTTAAAGAACTCAGACGGGCAAAACGACAGAGACACGGTGGGGGCAGGCAACCCTGGCGTACTGAGTGGCGCAGGGTTCCAGCCCTCTACCTACAAACACTCTCTTTTGGTGCAATGGTGGGGCGGCGCGCAAGCCCTTTCCCAGAAAACTCCGACGAATTTCTTTGCTTGTTTTCTCACCCTAGTTCGCCTAGATTCGAATGGTTTCTTCCCCACTTACATAGATTCGAATACCAAACCTAAGTATACACTAATCTAATCAAAACAGTCCTCAAATCACTAACTCTCATCTCAAGAATTCCTCAAAACCTCAACAAAATAAGATTTAGAATGAAACTTCAAGAACACTTATCAAGAACTTAAATTGCTCAATATTTATGGATAGGCAAAATAAACTCATGATTGGCGTAAGGGTGAACAAACCCAACACTATGGAAGCTTACATACCTCTTAGGATAAAATCCTTCGAGAAATCCCTCGAAGAATCGCAAAAATCTTGAACGCTCTTCCTTTTCTCCTCTTTTCCTCTTCTTGAACTCCTTACAAAGTGTAATTTATGAATAAATAAAACTGATTACAATCAGTTTAGACTCCTAAAACCTTACTAAAAATGCTTAAATTCGTTTGGGTAAGGAAAAGACAAAATTACCCCTCATATTTTTGGGTAACTTTCTTTATTTTTGGACAGTCCGACTTCAAACAGGCATATCTCCCTCGTAGGTGCTCGAAAATTACCAAACTCGGTGGCATTGGAAAGAGGACTCAGAGATATTTCATTTGATATCTTATGGGTCTCCTAACTCATTTTGTGCTTAATGCTATGATCGTTTGAAGTTGACCCAAAATATAGAAGAACTAAGGAATGACTTGAATGAATTCTCTTTAATTCTTTATGGAATTCAAGGTGCTATATCTAGTGCCCTGACCTTAACACTTAAGAAATTTTAAATTCTTTAGTAAAATCCTACTCACAACGAAGAATGGTTCGAGTCTTAGCTCAAAAAAATTCTGGGGTGTTACATAGAATTCCCCTAAATGCTCGTACATTCCATGTACTGACGCCATTTGGCTTGCATCGTTTCATGATGCAGATACAGGTATTCAGGATCATCAACAGGCATTTCGTTGAGGTCATGTGATATTCCAGTCAACTTTGGTGAGCCTTCTCACATTCCGGAGGACTTCACTTTATCTCAAAGTTAGTAGTTTTGAGATGACGTGGGTCTTGTTCCGATATCCGTCTGTAATAGTAGAGGCTTCATAGATAGACGGAGTTGAGGAGTTTTCTGTATTTAATTTCTTTTGAGTATTGTAAAGACTTTTTAAAAGGTTGAGTATTGGAGTTCGATAAAATTTAATTCAGTTTTAAGCTTTTGTATGCTTGAGTTAGTCTTCCACTTGTAGTCAGCCAGGATGAGGGTTCACTTGGGGACCAGCAATGGTTTTCGAGTGCCAGTCACGTCCAGGGTGTAGACTCGGGTTGTGACAATCCCAAAGCAAGTCTTACCTGAATTCTATAGAAAATCGGATAGAGTTTCCTTTATTTTTTGGTTTATCCTAATTTTTCTTGTCACAGAAATTAACCACACAACTAATAACAACTCTAAAACCAGACATAATATCCATCGATAATTTAATCGCCACGCCAAAATAGCAATTCATCTCCAATAATAAAAAGAAGTTCAATAAAATCCCATGACTACAAAACGAAGGAATAATCATGACTCTAATAAATGAAATGACAAATGGAGCGATTCTAAGAGTTTTGAAATAAAAGAAATCATAGCAATTCTATAAATGTCTTGCTACGCGAAGTTATGCGGGGCTCACTTGATGCTACTAATTAACACTCTCTATTTAATGAAATCCTCATCAATATCACCTGAGTTCTCTGTAAAAACATTTAGGGAGGAGTGAAATGCTAGCTCAGTGAGTAATAACACTTAACCACAACCCTTTTAATGAGGGACAAGTCAGCAACGATGTTAGGAGTCAAATATTCATATCAGTACATCCCTACTCGAGAAATATCGGTTACTGTATGAAAGTTCTACCTTCCCACTAGCATGCGCTATATCAGTAATTTGTGAATACAAGGTGCACCAGGTCTAATGAACCTATCGTTAGCTACGGGATCCATCAAGGTCTACTCTCATTTATACTTTTCTTTATAACCGGTAAAAGCCTTTCAAAATGGTATAATCATATATTTTTATCATATAAAATCAATGCATCAAAAAGAAAAAAAAACTCGATTGTTTGTATTTGATATTGACAAATGTTGGGATCGTTCATGGTAGAATCCCTAGGTTAAACAAATAACATTCAATTCACTTATCAAAAAAATTAATCTTGAACAGCCTTGATAAAATTTATGGCTCTGCCACTGGATGTACCCTCTCAAATTTCAAGAATTTAATAGATCCATCTATCTCTTTAGACCTTATTTTCTTAAACTTACAATCCCAATTCTATAGTCATGGAATTTACAAATATAAATCTTTAAGTTAAGTTCAGAAAAGTTACTTTCCACTTCTATTTCTCCTATTAAAGTATCTTCCAACACCGTTAGCTTCACTCGAATGGAAAGACAGACCCACGATTTTCGTTCTCCTTCTTGCTAGGTTGAAGCCTTTTCTTTTCATTTTTTTTTTTTAAAAAAAAAAATTCTTTTTGGTCAAATAAAATAGTTTGTCTCCTATTTCTTTTTAATACTAAAATGGCATATATGCCCTTGCTTCAGAATATGTTATTAGATTCTTTGTCCTTCCTTTCACTCCTTTCATTCTTATCTTCTTCAATATTATATTATAATATCTACTAGAAAATATCAAACTTCATTAAAGGAAAGGACAACTATGGGAAAAAAAATCAAACATCAATCTTCAACTTTGAACAATTCAATTATTTGACCAATGAAAAAAGGCCCAAAAATACACTTAATATGGAATAGGTATTAATTAAATTTGTGAGGCAATATACACCTATTTAGAAGAAAATTTAGGACATAGATTGAACATCACTTTCTGCTTTTGCCCTAGTTATTCTCACACTATTTATAGAAATAATTCAAAGTAGAATCATGAATATGAATAATTAACTCTCTTGAACTTATCACTTAGAAAAGGTAAATGAAGGACAAAAAGGAGAGAAATTTCTAACAATTTTCTTGAACATTGAACAATTAACTTATTTTGAACAATAAAAAAAGTTTCAAAAATTTAATTGTTTTGAACAATTAACTTAAATATCGAATGCGGGTGATGCCTTTCCTCTAAACTCCTCATTGTCAGGGTATTTTAAGATAACAACCAACTTTGGCTCAAGTATAATACTACACAATAACCTTTTGGAATACCTCTACATACTTTGTATATTCTCAAATGAAGTACTGAAAAAGCAAAAATAAAGAAAGCTTTGTGTAATTGAGAGCCACAAGATATGGCTAGCCAGATAGGCATAACAAGTACCACATCAAACTACTCAGAAGAAGGAGAGAAAATTGACAAATCATTAGAAAGTTTTGTTTTTCTACTACAAGCATGGTCATTGCAGGGAAGTCCAGTGTACAAAGCATCCTGCGTTAGCAGAGGCCGGTGAAGTGCTATAAACAAATATAAGGTAAAGAACATTCTTATCAATGCTTACAAGATTTTTCTTAAATTCCGTATGCCCTAAAAGAGTCTAGAGTCAAAAGGGCAACTTTTTTCCTTCAAAAAACATAAACGACATATAAATTTTTCTATTATTCTCTTTAAAATATTTCTAGAATATTTTACATATTTAGTGCAACCAATTTAAAAAAAATAAAAATAAATGTCTTCTACTAGCGACAACAAATATATAAGTTAAACTCTATCAATCACATACCCCTCGTGCAATTATTAGTATCACTCACAGTATTGATTCAACTGGAATATCATCAGTCATCAATATTTTTTTTCAATGGGATGAGCCTAGTTGTAGGGAATTCACATTACTCTCTCAACCATTCTCTAGGAGGCACCTTTGCACCAGTGTTGTAGTTGTTCAACTTTGCTATCTTCTCAAAGTTTGAAAATCTTATTATTTGCCTTATGTAATCCATTTATTTAAATTCTTTTTATTTTTTATTTTTACAGTTTTTTAGTCGATGAAAATCTCCTCTAATTCTTAGCAATGGAGAATTTAGGGTTTTGTTTAAACTTTAGTACTTCCTTGTGATTTTGAATAAAAAGGAATCATATTTTATAATGAGAAAATAATCTTGCATGTATAACAGATAAACAAAGCTAAGAAGATGACAAACTTATATGTCCCAATTTATGTGTCTTACTTTTCTTTTTAGTCCGTCCCAAAAATAATGACACATTTATATATTAAGTAACAATTTAACTATAAAATGTCTATTTTACCCTTAATGAAATGATTTACAGCCACACAAATTTCTGTTATTCATTTTGGACCACAAGGTCTTAAAGTCTTCCTTTCTTTCTTAAACTCTGTGCCGAGTCAAACTACCTCACATAAAATGGGATGGAAGGAGTATTATTTTTATTTTGAAAAGTAAGAGTTGAAAATAAATTGGTTCCTTCTTTATGGGCCGAGACCGATTGACTGCATCACGAGTTTTGTGTGTTAGGTAAAGTATGTTATTTTGTGTTCTGATATTTCTAGAAATATGCTAGCTTCATGCAACAACATCAACACATGAGTTAGAAGAACAATACAAAGGAAAGAGATTATAAAAGAAAATTGTTAATTTTGGAAAACACGTGTCACGACCCAAGCCTAAACCCTGGACGTCCGACACTCGAGAACCATTTCTTGTTCCCAAGCGAACCCTCTTCCCGGCTGACTACAAGTGGAAGACTAACTCAAACATACAAAGCTTAAAACTGAATAAAATTTATTGAACTCAATTACAAAATCTTTAACTAAAAAGATTAACTCTGAATAAAATAGTATATTCAACTCACCAGAAATAGGCATCTCAAGTCTTTAAAACATTTAACAAAATAAATGAAACAGACTTCTCAAACTCTACTGTCTATCTATGAAGCCTCTAAATAACAAAGATAGAAGTCGGGACAATACCCACGACATCCTAACAAGAATGAAAAGTAAATGAAATCCTTCAGAAGAAAGGAGGCTCACCATATTTAACTGGAACTGCAAGTGGTATCAATAAAGCGCCTATTGATGATCCGGAATACCTGTATCTGCATCATGAAATGATGCAGGCCAAATGGCTCAGTACATGGAATGTACGAGCATGTAAGGGGAATTGTAAAGCATAAACATAAGCTTGAACTGAAATGAGAGAAACATACTTACCTTGTCGCAACTTACTCAACTCAGGGAATACTGAAGTACACTCAAAGATACCCAACTTTCTCAACTAAGAAGTACTGAAGGATAAGAGACTCAACTCAGTAATAAGGTACTCATCTCAATTAAATAGAGCTCAACTCAATAAAAAAGTACTCCACTCTGGATACTCACTTTGGATACTAAATTCAAGATAAACCAATCATAAAAAGATTCAATAAATGGAAAGATTTTAAAACAGTATATAACAACTCAATGCATTGAATAATACAATATTAACTCAGTTTGTATATAAAAATACAATATAACTCTGTGGGAGATTCTCTAACCGACTACCATGACTATGAGCTATGTGATGATACAGCGTCTCACCCACGCTGCCAGAACTTTCTTATACTTTGTCGGGCTGTAGAACTCCTCAACTAAGTTGATCCACTAGTCTATGCTAAAAAGCAATAAGGATTCATCTAAAAAATATGACCCTTTCTACCCACGTTGGCTACATGGTTTATGAGGGCTGTGAGTTCTTAGAGCTCTCCCCCATATCGGTGCTCAATACTACTCCCAAAATATATCTAGCTCATATGTTTAAAAATATAACTCTTTCTGTGTTTTGAGATTATTACTCAAAAATATTTCTCTTAAAAGAGATGGTACTAAAACTCCTCAAAACTCTTTTGGAAATCTCAGTTTCCTTTTTTAAATATAAAAACATTTACTCTTGGGAATACTTAGCTCCCATATATTCATTTTGAAAAAATGAACTCAATGCTACTCTTTCTCAAACTCATATGCTCAAGTCTTAAAATAAATTTTAAAAAGGTTTGCAAAAGACTTCTCAAAATAGGGTTCATGCGGAATTATGGTCATGAACTACTCAACTCAAGGACCTAATGATACTTCTCATTTCAAGAATGCTCAACTCATAGGGTTCATGCGGAATTATGGGCATGAACAACTCAACTCAAGGACCTTCTATGAGTAACATGTATAATCCCCTTGATTAGGAATATAATCTCAAAGGGTTAGGAACTCAATACTCAAGGCTTAGAACTTGAAGAAACTACTCTTCTCAAAGATGCTCAACTTATGGAGTTCCTGCGGAATACATGGGAATGAATGACTCGACTCAAGGATCTACATAACAATATGGAACTCATGTATACGACTCTTTTCATTCTCATACTTACTGCCTCAAAACTTAGCTCAAATCGATAGTTGATCTGAAAGAATTCACAATTGAAATAAAAGACTTTCTTGAACTCTACTCTTAACTCTTTCTTAAATTTGAATTATGAATTCAAGAGTTATTATTCATGATATGAAGGATCTCGATGATAGTGTAGACTCATGAATACATTCTCACTTACTTGAGTCTTGAAACAAGTTATTAGAAATTGTAGAAGACTCCTCAATAGACTCAAAGGGACTTTCTCAAAAAACTCAAAAGAACTCTCAAGACTTGAATCTTAACTCTACCTTGAATTTGAATTATGAATTCAAGTTTATAATTTATGATAGGAAGGATATCGTGATGATTAAATGAGTTTTAGATAGTTAATAATGAGAAATGATTGAAAAACACTATCTGGGGAGCAAGTCCGCGACGCGGAGATGCATTTTAATATTTGGTCGCGAAATAAATTTTGAAACAGTGGAGTCTGCGTTCTATATGTGACGTGGAGAGGAAAGTTTCACTTTGAAGGAACAGGTTCGCGTCGCCGACCTAGTACTTTGTTTTATGTCTGACTTTTTCTTCCTCGTTTTCTAACCCCAATTTGCCAAGAATTGAATGGTTTCTTCCCCAATCACTTAGATTCGAATACTCAACTTATGTACAAGATAATCTACTCCAAACCACCCTAAATTCACTAACTTTTATCTCAAGAACTCATAAACTCATCCTAATTAAAGAACGAAAGCTAATTCAAGAACAATAATCAAGAATATCAAACCTTCAACTTTCTAGGACGAAATTTTGCTGAAAATAACATGATTTCCGCGTGGGTGAACGAAGCCAATGCTATGTGAACTCACATACCTCTTCAGGATCAAACCTTTGGACAAAATCCGCAAGAAAACCTTCGATTTCGCAAGAACTTGATGAACGCCTTGACCTTTCTCCTCTTTTCTCCTCTTGAAGTCTTTTCTAAAACCCTAGCGTAAATTAGGATTTATGAAAACTGAACCAAATCAGATTTGTCCCCAAAATATTACTAAAATTCATTTTAAGCTAATTGGGTAAGGAAAAGACCAAAATACCCTTCATATTTTTGGGTAACTTTTCTTAAATGGACAACCTGACTTCAAAAGGGCATATCTGCCTCATATGAGGTCAAAAATTTCCAAACTCGGTGTCCTTGGAAAGAGGACTTAGAGATCTTTCATTTGATATCTTATGAGTCTCCTAACTCATCCTGTACTGAATGTTATGGTCATTTGAAGTTGACCCAAAACTTAAAAGAACTAAGGGATGACTTGAATGAATTCTCTTTAATTATTTTTAAAACTTAAGGTGCTATATCTAGTGACCTTAACACTTAAGAAGTTTTAAATTCCTCGGTAAAATCCTATCCACAATGAAGGATGGTTCGAGTCTTAGCTCAAAAAATTTATGGGTGTTACAATATCTCCCTCTTGGGATCATTCGTCCTCGAATGATGGTTAGACTGGGTATGGAACGAGGTTACTCTTATCATCTCTGCCATACCGACTAGAATTTTCCCGCCTTACTATTCGGAACCAACTAAGGGCTCTCATTTAGCTATTTATCATAGAAAAATCTCATCCTCTTCTTCCTCTTCCTTTATAACCTTAGACGGAATTATCACACCATCATTTTCACGATAGGATCATTAACCTTCTCTTTCTAACATTACTCCATTTCTAAAAAGGACCTCTGAAAAGTTATCTCCCACTTAGGTCTAAAGCTGACACTTGAAAGCTATGGACCTATTCCATCATTTCTAACTAGTCTACATCCTCTTTTACTTTAACACTCGGGAGTCTACCAAACTATCCATAAGCAGGTACTAAGACCTCTTTCTAAGGTGTTTCTCTTAACCACTTCTGATTACATACCATCTCAATACATCACTTAATGCTCTTGTTACTCTTGTTACTTAGTTACACTTCACTGCCCTTATCTAAAGGTTAGGGTCTCTCACTGGTACCATTCATATTTATTGCAGCAAACATCTCAATTTCTCACATGCCCTATGTTAAATCTTCTAGATCAAATCTCAATACTAACATCATCACCCTCATGTTGCCATTCTTTTGATCATGACACTCGTCTCAAATTCAAGCTTAATGTTTATTACTAAACCCGAATATCAATATGATTGCTCGCCTACTATACTAACTCTTCACTACTATGCATAAATTAGGAAACACTCGTCCACTAGGACCTTATGACAAGTAGTCAATCCTTACCTCTTGGTCTCTACACTCACAAATTACCATCACATTCCACTTCACAACTTAAACACTATTTACTCACTTACTGCGCATTATCTCTCAAATAGTTCTATCATCCTCTGAATACTATGGGTTTTCCCTTAAAGATCATAAGCCTAGCTTAGAGCTATCACCTCATGAATACTCCTGCTCTTCTATTCAACACCTACTGGTCATCACTAACACAATGATACATCATCACAAATTCATTTCTAGCTACAACACACTCTACCTCCTATGATGGAATCTTCACAACCCATCACTTCTTAGTCTACCCATAAGGGAAAACTCTTTATTAATAACTTACTCGATGCATGACTATAGTAACATAGCTTGTCAAAACACCACCTCCCTTAATTAGATTACTAAACCTCTGCATACTTTCTTCTAACTCTGGGAACTTTCACTACTACTGCTCATGATCTCGTAACTCATGCTACCTTTTCGGGTTAAAATACTACCCAAGCTCTAAACGTACTTCGTCATAAGGATCTCAGCTGAAACATGGCTTAGAGAGGAGAGTACAACTCACTTTTAACTTGAACGCACGATTCATATGAAGATGAGCACATTCCTTTAAAACTCAATACTTAACTCACTCCTGGGCTTCTTTCAAGCCCCTCTGCAGTCTTATGACTTCCTCAAGATTTTGCTAATAGTAACTCATTGATAAAGAACTAACTTTGCTTTTCAACCACCTCTAGTATGAGGGGTAGTCGAATGGATATGACAATGTACGAGTTAGAACAAGTCTCTATGACATAGCTCAATTGCACAAATCAGAGTATGAAAGAAAGGAAACTTTTCATAAATGCCTGTAGTCCCTCGTTTATAGAAGTGGGGCCCTCACAACCATAAACAAGGCCCTACTGACACGATTTCATAGACACCCTAGGACACTTGAACTCTGTGCTCTGATACCAAGTTTGTCCACGACCCGAGCCTCACCCTGGAAGTGGCTGGCACTCGAGAACCATTTTTGGTCCTCAAGCGAACTCTCATCCTAGCTGACTACAAGCAGAAGACTAACTCAAGCATACAAAGCTTAAAACTGAATAAAATTTATTGAAAACAATTACAAAATCTTTAACTCAAAAGATTAACTATGAACAAAATAGTATATTAAATTCGCCAGAAATATGCATCTCAAGTCTTTAAAATATTTAACAAAATAAATGAAACAGAATTCTCAAACTCTACTGTCTATATATGAAGCCTCTAAATGACAAAGATGAAAGTCAGGACAATACCCACGACATCCTGACAAAATTGAAAAGTAAATGGAATCCTCCGGACGCAAGGAGGCTCACCATAGCTAATTGGGTAAGCAAGTGGATCAACGAAGCGCCTATTGATGATCCTGAATACCTGTATCAGCATCATGAAACGATGTAGGCCAAAAAATGGCTCAGTACATGGAATGTACGAGCATGTAAAGGGAATTCTAAAGCATAAATATAAGCTTGAACTGAAACGAGGGAAACATACTTACCTTGTTTCAACTTACTCAACTCAGGGAATACTTAAGTATACTCAAAGATACCCAAACTTTCTCAACTCAGAAGTACTCAAGGATAAGAGACTCAACTCAGTAATAAGGTAGTCAACTCAAGTATATAGAGCTCAACTCAATAATAAAGTACTGAACTCTGGATACATAACTCTGGATACTCACTCTGGATACTAAATTCAAGATAAACCAATCATAAAAAGATGCAATAAATGGAAAGATTTTAAAATAGTATATAACAACTCAATGCATTGAATAATACAATATTAACTCAGTTTGTATATAAAAATATAATATAACTCTGTGGGAGATTCTCTAACCGACTACCATGACTATGAGCTATGTGATGATACAGCGTCTCGCCCACGCTGCCAGAACTTTCTTATACTTTGCCGGGCAGTAGAACTCCTCAACTAAGTTGATCCACTAGTCTATGATAAAAAGAAATAAGGATTCATCTAAAAAGTATTACCCTTTCTACCCACGTTGGCTACATGGTTTATGAGGGCTGTGAGTTCTTAGAGCTCTCCCCCATATCGGTGCTCAATACTACTCCCAAAATATATCTAGCTCATATGTTTAAAAATATAACTCTTTCTGTGTTTTGAGATTATTACTCAAAAATCTTTCTCTTAAAAGAGATGGTACTAAAACTCCTCAAAACTCTTTTGGAAATCTCAGTTTCCTCTTTTAAATGTAAAAACATTTACTCTTGGGAATACTTAGTTCCCATATATTCATTTTGAAAAAATGAACTCAATGCTACTCTTTCTCAAACTCATATGCTCAAGTCTTAAAACAAATTTTAAAAAGGTTTGCAAAAGACTTCTCAAAATAGGGTTCATGCGGAATTATGGCCATGAACTACTCCACTCAAGGACTCAATGATACTTCTCATTTCAAGAATGCCCAACTCATAGGGTTTATGTGGAATTATGGGCATGAACAACTTACTCAAGGACCTTATATGAGTAACATGTAATAGCACCCTAATTAAGAATATAATCTCAAAGGATTAGGATCTCAATACTCAAGGCTTAGAACTTGAAGATACTACTCCTCTCAAAGATGCTCAACTTATGGAGTTCATGCAGAATTTATGGGCATGAACGACTCGACTCAAGGGTCTACATAACAATATGGAACTCATATAAACGACTCTTCTCTTTCTCATACTTACTTCCTCAAAACTTAGCTCAAATCGATAGTTGATCTCAAAGGATTCACAATTGAACTAAAAGACTTTCTTGAACTCTATATCTTAACTCTTTCTTGAATTTGAATTATGAATTCAAGAATTATGATTCATGATATGAAGGATCTCGATGATAGTGTAGACTCATGAATACATTCTCACCAACTTGAGTTATTAGAAATTGTAGAAGACTCCTCAATAGACTCAAAGGGACTTTATCAAAAAACTCGAAAGAACTCTCAAGACTTGACTCTTAACTCTACTTTGTATTTGAATTATGAATTCAAGGTTATAATTTATGATATGAAGGATATCGTGATGATTAAATGACTTTTAGATAGTTAATAATGAGAAACGATTGAAAATACTATCTAGGGAACAAGTCTGAGACGTGGAGATGCATCATAATATCTGGGGATCAAGTCCGCGATGCGGAGAGGAAAGTTTCACTCTGAAGGAACAGGTCTGTGACGCGAACCTGGTACTTTATTTTCTATCCGACTTTGTCTTCCTCATTTTCTAACCCCAATTCACCTAGAATCGAATGGTTTCTTCTCCAATCACTTAGATTCGAATACTCAACTTATGTACAAGATAATCTACTCCAAACCACCCTCAATTCACTAAATTTTATCTCAAGATCCATCAAACCCATCCTAATTCAAGAACGAAAGCAAATTCAAGAACACTAATCAAGAACATCAAACATTCAACTTTCTAGGACGAAATTACATTGAAAATAACATGATTGGCGCGTGGGTGAACGAACACAATGCTATGTGAACTCATATACCTCTTCGGGATCAAACCCTTGGTGAAAATCCATAAGAAAACCTTTGATTTTGCAAGAACTTGATGAACGCCCTGACCTTTCTCCTCTTTTCTCCTCTTTTGTCCTCTTGAATTCTTTTCTAAAACCCTAGCGTAAATTAGGATTTATGAAAACTGACCCAAATCAGATTTGTTCCCAAAATATTACAAAAATTTGTTTTAAGCTAATTGGGTAAGGAAAAGACCAAAATACCCTTCATATTTTCAGGTAACTTTCATTAAACGGATAGCCTGACTTCAAAAGGGCATATCTCCCTCATACGAGCTCAAAAATTAGCAAACTTGATGGCGTTGGAAAGAGCACTCAGAGATATTTCATTTGATATTTTATAGGTCTCCTAACTCATCTTGTACTGAAAGTTATGGTAGTTTGAAGTTGAACCAAAACTTAAAAGAACTAAGGGATGACTTGAATGAATTTTCTTTAATTCTTTTTAAAACTTAAGGTGCTATATCTGGTGACCTTAACACTTAAGAAATTTTAAATTCCTCGGTAAAATCCTATCCACAATGAAGGATGGTTCAAGTCTTAGCTCAAAAATTTTCTGGGGTGTTACAACATGTGTGGAGGGACAATGTTTGAAGTTGACATATTAATCCTCTTTAAAAGTTTAAGTAGTAGTGCTATACACAACCATCCCAAAAGATGTCCTTAAAATTAGTAGAAAGTAAATCACTAAGTCATTGACAACAATGAACTTTTGTTAGTCCATTGTCTTTTAATTATTGTGAACACAAATGAGGTGTCTTTTAATTCAATGATGGCAAATACCAATAAAGATTATCACATAAGAATATTTTGATATTGACATAATGTTTCTTCTTTTGGATACTAATGAAGGAATTACATAAAATTGACTTTTTCCCTTTGAATTGACTGATCTTTGAGTTTTTTCCCTTTAATATAAGTTCTTCGGAAGAACAAAACAAATAAAAGAGATTAAGGAAAACAAAAGGCGGTTGGTTTTTGAATGACAGCATTGAAGTTGACAAATTTATTCTCTTTCAAATAAATGAATTTTTAGATCACTTAGCTTTTACTGAGTTTTTGTTAGATATTTACCACTAATATTATTCAATAAAATCGTACAATACAAGTGCAACACACGTACCTAGAAACTAGTTATACTAAGACTATCCACAATAAAACTTTTTTTTCCAATAATAAATAGAGAACAATCTCGACTGTAAATATCCATCAATTGAAGAAACTATTTTATCATTATTTTTATTTTATTGTTTTAGATTTAAAAAATCTCACTAGCTTATTTGACCATCTTTTCACTACTTCTATCCGTATCTTCTTCAATACACAAGATTCCAGACAACCTTATTATCCAAATATAACCCACCCCACCCCGCGATGCTACTATTGGTATCACACACAGTTCTGCTCGTATATCAGTACTACTTTTCCTTTTGACGGGATGAGCTAAATAACTTAAATTACTCCCTTAACCATTATTTGGGAGGCACCAATGTTGTGGCCGTTGAACTTCCCTATCTTCTCAAGGTCCGAAAATCCTATTTTTGTTTATCTTGTTTCATTCCTCTTTGATTTTTTTTTCCTTTTTGATTTTGACTGTTTTGTTTTTCAAACCAAATACAAATTACTCTTCTAATATTGACAACTATATTTGACAAAAAAAATTGTTAACCTCAAAAAGTACAATGAAATAGACAACGATTATTTTGATGATATATAGGCAACGATTATTTAAATGATATTGACAAATACATAAGATTTTTTCATATTTACTCACCAAGTTCAAGTAGTAGAGGTTTATGCATGTCACGCCCCGAGCCTACACCCTGGACGTGACCGACACTCGAGAACCATTTCTGATCCCCAAGTGAACCCTTGGCGTGGCTACATGACTTACATGACATTAAACAATATGCGGAAGCATAAATAGGTGAACAATTATACATTTAAGAAAGTCTTAAAATACTGTATTTGCAAAATACTTACCAGGAACCATGAGTTAAACAGAACATCCTGAGAAAATAATGGAAAACATCTACTCAATCTGTCTATGAAGCCTCTAACAATGTGAGATGGATGTCGGGACAAGACCCACGACACCTCCTAGAGCTACTAACTAAAATGAAATGGAGTCCTCTAAAAGCAAGGAGGCCTCACCAAATGTTGTTTGCTAGTGGATAACGATCTCAACAATTCGCCTATTGATGATCCTAAATACCTGTATCTGCATCATGAAACGATGCAGGTTGAATGACGTCAGCACATTGAATGTACTGGTACATGAAAAGGTTAGAGTAAACAATAATCTGGCTTTGAAGGACTAAATCAACATAACTGGATTAATACATGAATATGAAGTGGAAAAAAAAACATTTAAGCTTCACAATATAATATGCAATGAAAGCAACATGAAAATAATATACTTTACTTGTGGGGAGTTTCTCTAACCGAAAACCATTACCATGAGCCTAGTAATGATACACCGTTTCGCCTCACGTTGCCAGGGCCACCCTATACTTTGTCGGGGTATAAGATGATATCGTGACTATGGATCCGTCTAATTGGCCTTCTCAGAGGCAGTGAGGAGTCGCATGAAGAATCAATGCTATCCTATCCTAAGTTGGCTACGTAGTTCTATGGGACTTCTGAATCATAAGAGACTCTAAACCAACTCGGTGCTCGATACTACTCCCAAAATAATAGATATAACATTATGCTTAATTCACCTATTACAAGGAATTGACTTCTTACTTGATTGAAATACTTTTCAAACATTAGACGTGTGTACATTCTTGAAAAGATGTACTGTTGAACTTATCTTTGAAGTTCAATAATCAACATAGATACATAAGTATACATTTAGTTATATAGATAGCATTTGAAAACTCTTAAGTGTTTATGAAATAAAACCTTTGAACTTCCCTCTTAATTTTACCTTGACTTGAAAATGTGAGTTTAAGAATGATGATCAGAAAATGTATAAGATCCTTCAATGATTAATGGAGGTTTAGATAGGTTATAATAAGAAGAGAATGACAACTCAGCTCAAAGAAACAAGTACGGAATGAGAACATAGAAGGAACCATTTACTGGGGGTCTGATTGGGTGTCCTACTGGCGCGTCACGCCAGGCCCCCATTTACTGGGGGTCTGATTGGGCATCTTAATGGAAGAAATACATGTTTGGCGTGAGGATGAACATATCCATCACTATGAGAAACCTCACGTACCTCTTAGGGATCAAACATTTGGCGAAATAATCCTGGAATCGCAAGAAAACTTGATGAACGCCTTGAATCTTCCCTCCTTTCTCGTATTTTCTCTTCTTAAACTCTTTTCTAAAACCCTAAGCATAAATTAGGATTGTGAAAAATAAACCAAATCAATTTAGACCCCTAAATATTACCATAATTAGTTTTAAACT
Source organism: Solanum etuberosum (assembly GCA_029582245.1). Taxonomy (NCBI): domain Eukaryota; kingdom Viridiplantae; phylum Streptophyta; class Magnoliopsida; order Solanales; family Solanaceae; genus Solanum; species Solanum etuberosum. Next base: position 16,202 of record JAJONR010001657.1, read on the forward strand.
GATGGGGTAAGGAAAAGACCAAAATACCCCTCATATTTTTGGGTAACTTTCCTTAATTAAACAGCCTGACTTCAAACAGGCATATCTCCCTCATACAAGCTCAAAAATTGGCAAATTCGGTGGCATTGGAAAGAGGATTCCAAGACCTTTTATTTGATATCTTATGGGCCACCTACCTCATCCTGTACTGAAAGTTATGGTCTTTTGAATTTGACCCAAAACTCACAACTTAAGCATAACTTGAAAATTTTCAGATTTGGCTCTTTCCAAATTAGCTCTTTCTAATTTTTAGCTCTTTCAAATACCAAGGTTTTACAATATCTCTCTCTTGGGAACAGTCGTTCTCGAATGAGATTACTCTAAGTAGACTAAGGGTGGTAATATCTAACACCCAGCTCAAGCACTCAATATGCAAAGTAACACAACATTTAAACTAAAATAAATGCCAAGAAAAGGATTAATTATTACTTTAATTTGGAATTTCTCCGGACTCAAAGAGATGTGGGTATCTCTTCTTCATATCCTCCTCAGCCTCCCAAGTAGCTTCCTCAACAAACTAATTCCTCCATAAGACTTTGACTGATACAACCTCCTTGGTCCTCAACTTGAGAACCTGACGATCAAGTATCTAAACGAGAATCTCCTAATAAGATAGGATGTCCTTAATACTAATATCTTCAGTAGGTATCATAAGTGAAGGATCACCCATACACTTCTTCAACATTGAAATGTGGAATACCGGATGGACTGCTGCTAACTTTGACGGTAGCTCCAACTCATAGGCTACGTTGCCAATCCTCTTGGATAACCTATAAGGACCAATATACCAGGGACTAATCTTCCCCTTCTTGCCAAACCTCATAACACTCTTCATGGGTGAAACCTTCAAATGAAACCAATCGTCCACCTCAAACGCTAAGTCTCTTCTCCTAACATCAGTATAGGATTTCTGACGACGTTGGGCTGTTTTCATTCTTTCTTGAATGATCTTCACTTTCTCCGTAGCTTGATGAACCAAGTCTGGTCCTATCAACCCATCTTCACCAACCTCAAACCATCCAATAGGAGATCTACATCTTCTCCCATAAAGAGCCTCAAAAGGATCCATCTGGATGCTAGAGTTATAACTATTGTTGTAAGCAAACTCAATGAGAGGTAAGTGATCATCCCAATTACCCTTGAAATAGATCACACACACCGTCAATATATCCTCTTAAGTCTGAATTGTGCGCTCTGATTGACCATCATTCTCAGGATGGAAAGCAGTACTCAAATTTACCTTCAAACCCAAACCTTTCGGGAAAGACTTCCAGAATTGTGCGGTGAATTGTGCACCACTATTTTAAATGATGGACATCGGAACTCCATGAAGTCTGACTACCTCTATAATATATAACTTAGCATAGTCCTCTGCTGAATAGGTAGTCTTTACCGGTAAGAAATGGGTTGATTTTGTCATCCGATCTACAATCATCCAAATCAAATCATGCTGCCTGCGAGACCACGGTAAACCAGTAATAAAATCCATATTGATCATATCCCATTTCCATTCTAGAATATCGATGTTTTGAGCCATACCACCGGGCCTCTAGTGCTCTACCTTCACTTGTTGACAATTCGGGCAATTAGCAACGGACTCTGCAATATTCTTGTACATACTACTCCACCAATAGACTTCTCTTAAGTCACGATACATCTTTGTGGAACCAGGATGGATAGAGTATCTGAAGTTATGAGCTTCCTCCATGATCCTCTCTTGGAGTTCATCCACCATTGGTACACACAATATACCTTGATATCTCAATACACCCTCTCCCCCTTGTTGAAAAGCCATTAGTTTTTGCTTATGAACATTTGCCTTCAATTCAAGCAAAACAGGATTTTGGTCTTGTTTCTCCTTCACTTCAGACACTAATGATAATTCATCCCCATTCATCACCATCACTCTTCCTTCATTGGAATCCATTAACCGGACACCTAACCGTGCAAGTCTGTGCACATCCTTGGCTAATTATTTATTGCCTTCCTCAACATGGGCGGTACTACCCATAGACAATCTTCTCAGAGCATCAGCAACAACATTAGCCTTACCCAGGTGATAGAGAATACTCATATCATAATCCTCGAGTAACTCCAACCACCTCCTCTGTATGAGATTAAGCTCTTTATGACTGAACACATACTGAAGACTCTTGTGATCAATGAATACATCCGTATGAACACCACAAAGATAGTGACACCATATTTTCAAAGCAAACACAACCGCAACCAATTATAGATCATGGGTTGGGTAATTCCTCTCGTGAATCTTAAGCTGTCTGGAGGTATAAGCTATAACTTTGCCATTCTGCATCAATACACAACCCAGTCCAACTCTGGACGCATCAAAATATACCACAAAACCTTGTGTACCTTCTAGTAAGGTCAATATTGGGGCAGTAGTCAACCTAGTTTTGAATTCCTGAAAGCTCTACTCACAAGCTTCAAACCGTTGAAACTATGCTATTTTCTGAGTCACGGGGATGAAATAGATGAAAACCCCTCGGAAAACCTCCTATAATAACCAGCCAATCCCAAGAAGCTTCTAATATCTGTTGGAGATGTGGGTCTAGGCCAGTTCTGCACTGCCTCAATTTTCTGAGTGTCAAATCGAATCCCATCACCAGAAATAATGTGACCTAAGAATGCCATAGACTCAAGCAAAAATTTACATTCAGATAATTTAGCATACAACTCTCTATCATTGAGAGTTTGAACAACTACTTTGAGATGACTAGCATGATCTTCCTCATTCCTCGAATAGATTAGAATGTCATCTATAAACATGATAACAAACATATCTAGATAAGGCTTAAATACTATGTTCATAAGATCCATGAACGCTGCAGGAGCATTAGTTAACCCAAGTGACATAACTAGAAACTCCTAATGATCATAGCGGGTCCTGAAATGTGTCTTTGGAAGAGGTTTGATGTTCTTCCAGATGTGTTGTTAGAACCTTTTTTTGTCTCTACGCCTATTGGTGATTCTATTGTGGCTAAGAGGGTCTATAGAAAGTGTCCCATTCCTTGTTCCATAGAGTTACTCTTATTGACTTGGTAGAGCTTGATATGTTAGATTTTGATGTTATTCTTTGTATGGATTTGATGCACTCATGTTATGCTTCTATTGATTGTAGAACTCGTGTAGTCAAGTTTCAGTTCCCTAATGAGCTTGTCATAGAGTGGAAGGGAGGAAATTCTATGCCTAAGGGTCATCTTGTCTCCTATCTTAAAGATAGAAAAATGAATTCTAAGGGTTTCTTTTACCATCTAGTCAGGGTGAGGGATGTAGATTCTGCAACCCCTTATCTTGAGTTGGTCCCCATTATTAATGAGTTTTCAGAACTGTTCCCAGATGACTTACCCGGTATTCCTCCCGAGTGGGAAATAAACTTTGGTATTGACCTTCTCCAAGATATGCAACCTATTTCTATTCCTCCTTACTGTATGGCTCCGGTAGAACTTAAGGAGTTAAAAGAATAATTGAAAGACTTGTTGGATAAGGGTTTCATCCAACCGAGTATCTCTCCATGGGGTGTTCCAGTTTTGTTCGTTAGAAAGAAGGATGGTTCTCTTCGTATGTGTATTGACAATCGTCAGCTGAACAAGGTGACCATTAAGAATAAGTATCCTCTCTTGAGGATAGATGATTTATTTGACCAACTTCAAGGAGAAAGTTATTTCTCTAAGATTGACCTTAGATAGGGATATCACCAGTTGAGGGTGAAGGAAAATGAAATTTCGAAGATGGCTTTTTGGACCCGGTAAGGTCATTATGAATTTTTGGTAATGTCGTTTGGGTTGACTAATTCTCCGATGGCGTTAATGGATTTGATGAATAGGGTGTTTAGACAATACCTTGACATGTTTGTGATTGTGTTCATTGATGATATTTTGATCTACTCAAGGAGTGAGGATGAGCATATTGATCATTTGAGGATCGTGTTGCAAATCCTCAAGGACCAACAACTTTTTGTAAAGTTTATCAATGGTGAATTTTGGTTAAGGTTTGTAGCTTTTTTGGTCATATTGTTTCCAGTAAGGAATTGAGGTAGATCCTAAGAAGACGAATGCGGTCAAGAGTTGTCCTAAACCTCTAACCCCTTCGGATATTAGAAGTTTCTTGGGTTTGTCCGGTTACTATAGAAGGTTTGTTGAGGGATTCTCTTCAATTGCCTCTCCTTTGACGGCTTTGACTCAAAAGAAGGCTAAGTTCATATTGTCGAAAAGTGTGAGAAGAGTTTACAAGAGTTGAAGGATAGACTTATTTCTGCTCCGGTGTTGACTTTACTAGAAGGGACCGATGGTTTTGTTGTTTATTATGATGCCTCAAGAATTGGGTTAGGATGTGTGCTTATGGAAAATGGGAAAGTTATTACCTATGCCTCAATGCAACTTCAAATTCATGAGAAGAATTATCCGACCTGTGACCTTGAACTAGCGGCGGTCGTTTTTGCCTTAAAATTTGGAGGCACTATTTGTATAGAGTTCATTTAGACGTATTTACCTACCACTAGAGTTTGCAATACGTGTTTAATTAGAAAGATCTAAATCTTCGCCAAAGAAGGTGGCTTGAGCTATTGAAAGATTATGACATGAGTGTTCTCTATCACCCCGATAAGGCAAATATGGTGGTAGATGCTCTTAGTAGGTTATTTATGGGAAGTGTGGCTCATATTAAAGGAGAAAAGAAAGAATTGGTTCGAGATGTTAATAGATTTGCCCGATTAGGTGTTCAACTAGTGGACTCCATCAAGGGTGGTGTTATGGTTCATAATGGTTCCGTATCATCTTTTGTGGTGGATGTGAAAGCCAAGCAAGGTCTTGATCTAATTTTGGTCGAATTGAAAGAAGCGGTGCTTAAGAAATCCGTTGAGGCTTTCTCACAAGGGGGAGATGGTGTGCTTAGATACAATGGTTGCTTATGTGTTCCAACTGTCGATGACTTGAGGGAACAGATCTTGTCAGAAGCCCATAGTTTGCGGTATTCCATTCACCCGGGAGCCACCAAGATGTACCGTGATTTGTGGGAGGTCAATTGGTGGAATGGGATGAAGAAGGATATTGTGGGATTTGTGGCTAAGTGTCCAAATTGCCAACAAGTAAAGGTTGAGCATCAGAAACCGAGAGGTTTGTTCCAACATATTAGCATTCCTACTTGGAAGTGGGAAGATTTTAATATGGACTTTATAGTTAGTTTGCCTCGCACCTGGCAAAAACATGATTCGATTTGGGTGATAGTAGATTGGATGACGAAATCGTCTCATTTCCTCCCCGTTAAGGTTTCTTATATGGCGGAGGACAATGACAAGATGTACTTAAGAGAAATGGTAAAGTTTCATGGGTGCCTTTGTCCATTATTTCCGATCGTGGTACCGAATTCACTTCTCAGTTTTGGAAGTCTTTCCTAAAGGTTCTTAGTACGGCCTTTCATCCACAAACCTATGGCCAAGCAGAGCATACTATCCAAATTTTCGAAGACATGTTAAGGGCTTGTGCAATTGATTTTAAGGGAAATTGGGGTGACTGTTTGCCATTGATTGAATTTGCATATAACAATAGCTATCACTCGAGTATTGGTATGGCTCCGTTTGAGGCTCTTTATGGTAGGAGGTGTAGATCTCCCATAGGTTGGTTTGAGGTGGGTGAAGTTTCCCTAATAGGTCCCGAGTTGGTATAAGAGGCCATAGAGAAAGTTTGGCTTATAAGGGAAAAGTTGAAAACGGCTCAAAGTCGGCAAAAGTCTTATGCCGATATGAGAAGAAGAGATCCTGAGTTTGATATTCCTGATTGGTTTTACTTGAACATCTTACCCATGAAGGGTGTAATGAGGTTTGGTAAGAAGGGGAAGCTTAGTCCATGATATGTAGTCCCATATCAGATTTTGAGGCGTGTTGGTAGGGCTGCTTATGAGGTAGATTTTCCAAATGAGTTGGCATCGGTGCATCCCATTTTCCATGTATCTATGTTGAAGAAATGTGTTGGTGATCCGACATCCATAGTTTCCTTAAAAGGTTTGGGAGTTAAGGAGAATCATTCTTATGAGGAAGTTTCGGTTGAGATTTTAGACCGGCTAGTTAAGAAGTTGAGAAACAAGGAAGTTGCTTCCGTAAAAGTGTTGTGGAGGAATCATTTAGTTGAGAGTGCTACTTGGGAGGCCGAGGCTGATATGATGTCCTGATATCCTCATCTCTTTTCTTCTACTCCTACTCTAGCTTGAGGTAATGAGTTCCTCTTGGTATGTCCTTTGTTTTGGAGTCATGTGTTTTATGTGTTTCCATGATTTCCTTATGTTATGCATGTTCATGAAAACTTGTGTTTTGAAAGAAAATGAGTTTATATGATTAATTTTCCTCATGTTGTTGTGCATTGAGTATGAGTTGCCTATAGACTTCATGAGATGAATCGATGAACATGCTTTAGCTATGCTTTTTGAGAACGAATTGCATAGGGGCTCCATGAGATTGTGTTGAGCATGTTTTTAGCTTGGAGAAGGTAGTTCCTCCTTGAACATGAGTAATTTTGAAAATTCATGCATATTGGGTTGCTAGATGTAATTCTTACTTCCTTATGATGCATTGAGTATGTTCAACTTGGAGTTGATGTTTCCTCCTTATATGTGTATTGCATGCATGATGGACTGTTAGAGTTAGTTTCACCCCTCTTATGATGTTTTGAGAATGTCCTAGCCTGGAGTTGATAGTTCCTCCTAGGTTATATGTATTTATATGAAGTTGCATTTTAGGTTGGGCTGTTAGTTCATCTCATAATCTTTTAGAACCAGTTTGAATCTCATTCGAGGACGAATGGTCCCAAGGGGAAGATATTGTAACACCCCGTATCCAAAATAGGGTAAATAGCACTCTTAGTGAGGTGTAGGTGCCAACCCACGAGGGCCACCCATGACTTGTGGAAGGGACCACAGACCGTAGGAGTGGTCCGTGGATAGGCTCCCCAAAACAGACCAGAGAGGCCAGAGCCACGTCCTGACCAACAGACCGTTGGTCAGACCACGGTCCATGGTTAGGGCTCGTTGTTCGATGCCCCCAAATTCCAACTTTTTGATGACCAACGACATTTCACCAGGACGGGCCATAGGTTAGACCAGGGTCCGTCAACTTGGGTCCGTTGGTGGGCAGCTGGCAGCTATTTTTAGGAGCAGTTGTGTCTTTTCCTAATTAATTAACCCCTGTACTACGTTGTTTTACCCTTTACTAAGACCCCTATATGTAACACCCCAGAATTTTTTTGAATTAAGACTCAAACCCTTCTTCATTGTGAGTAGGATTTTAACAAGGAATTTAAAATTTCTTAAGTGTTAAGGTCAGGTCACTAGATTTAGCACCTTGATTTTCAAAAATAATTAAAGAAAATTTATTCAAGTCATTCCTTAGTTCTTTTAAATTTAGGGTCAACTTCAAACGACCATAACTTGTAGCACAGGATGAGTTAGGAGACCTGTAAGATATCAAATGAAAGGTCTTGGAATCCTCTTTCCAATGCCATCAAGTTTGCTAATTTTTGAGCTTGTATGAGGGAGATATGCCCGTTTGAAGTCTGATTGTCCAATTAAGAAAAATTACCCAAAAATATGAGGGGTATTTTGGTCTTTTCCTTACCCAATCACCTTAAAACGAATTTTAGTTATTTCTTGGGGACAAATTTGATTTGGGTCAGTTTTCATATATCCAAATACGCTTAGGGTTTTAGAACAGAGTTCATTCAAGTCATTCTTAAGTTCATTTATGGTTTGAGTCAACTTCAAACGACCATAACTTTTAGCATAAGATGAGTTAGAAGACCCATAAGATATCAAATGAAAGATCTCTGAGTCCTCTTTCCAACGGCACTGAGTTTGCTAATTTTTGAGCTCGTATGAGGGAGATATGCTCATTTGAAGTTGGGCTGTCCAATTAAGGAAACTTACCCGAAAATATGAGGGATATTTTTGTCCTTTCCTTACCCAATCGGATTTAAACATTTTTGGTTAAATTTTTGGAGTCTAAACTGATTGGAATCAGTTTTAGTTATTCCTAAAATAGGCTTAGGGTTTTTAGAGGAGTTCAAGAAGAGAAAAGAAGAAAAAAGTGGAGAAAGGAGGGAAGGTTCAAGGCGTTCGTCAAGATTCTTGCGATTCTTCGAGGGATTTCACCAAGGATTTTAACCTAAGAGGTATGTAAGCTTCCATAGTATTTGATTTGTTCACCCACACACCAATAATGAGTTTATTTTATGCATTTCATCCATGAGATTGAGTATATTGATAATCTTGTTGAGTTCTTGAAGTTTTATACTTCGTTTTTTGATAATGAAGTTCTTGTTGAGTTCTTGAGGTGAGAGTTGTGAATGAGTATTGTTCCTGGTGGGTTTTTGGTGTAGAATTCGATGTAATTAGGTTGGGTTTAAGGATCCAAAAGAGTTTGGAAGAAATCATTCGAGTTTAGACGAGGTAGGGCTGGAAAAATTGAAGAAAAATTCGTCGAATTCATCTGGAACGTGGTTGGGGCGGCGTGCCCCTGTTGCACCTGAGGGGCTGGTGCCCTGCACCTACAGTGTGCCCCAGACCAGCCTCAGTCAACTGAGAGCTGGCGCGGTGCGCCACTGCTGCGCCAGGGACGTCAGGTCCTTTCCGCCTCCGCTCTTCGTTCCGTATTCGATCTTTCAAAACATGTCTTCGCTCTCTTAGTGATTTTTACTATCCAACCTACATCCAATAATCAAGAAATCATATATATCAAGTAACGATCCTTGAATTCATAATTTAAATTCAAGAGTTAAGAGTAGAGTTCAAGAAAGTGTTTGAGTTAAATTGTGAATCCTTCGAGATTAACTACAGATTTGAGTCTTTAAAAGGGTTCCTTCAATCCCTATTGATTCTAAACACTCTAAACTACTTCTAAACATCGAGAAATCATTCAAAACATGAATCATAACCTTGAATTTATAATTAAAATTCAAGGTAGAGTTAAGAGTTAAGTCTTGAGAGTTCTTCCGAGTTATTTTGAGAAAGTCCCTTCAGTCTTTTTGAGGAGTCTTCTACATTTAATTGTAAATTGTTTCAAGACTCGAGTGAGTATGAGGAGGAGGAGAATGTATTCATGAGTTTACATTATCATTGATATCCTTAAGTCAAGTCATTCATGCCCATAATTCCGTATGAACTCGATAACTTGATTTTCTTTGAGAGGAGTAGTATCTTCAAGTTCTAAGTCTTGAATATTGAGTTCCTAATCATTTTGGGATTATATTCCTAATCATGGGACTACTACATGTTACCCAAGAAGGTCCTTGAGTTGAGTAGTTCATGCCCATAATTCTGCATGAACCCTATTAGTCGAGCAGTCTAGATATGAGAAGCATTATTCAGTTGTAACACCCCGAATTTGAAACAAGGCAAATAACAGATTTTGGAAAACTACAGGTGCCGACCAACGGTGGCCAACCACGGACCGTGGTTGGGACCACAGACTGTAGGTGGGTCCGTGGTATGTAACACCCCGGATTCGAAATGAGGCAAATAACTATTTTTGGAAAACTGTAGGTGCCGACCAACGGCGGCCAACCATGGACCGTGGTAGGGACCACGGACTGTAGGTGGGTCCGTGGTTGGACACCTCAGGAAACCTCAGGACCACGACTTGACCAACAAACAGTCGGTCAGACCACGGACCGTGGTCCAGGGTCTGTAGGTCCCAAGGACAAAATCATGGTATCTGACCATGATCAACGAATGACAAGGACGGGTCGTAGGTTGATCGACGGTCCGTCGGTCAGGATCCGTTAGTCGAGGGCTGGCGGTTATTTTCAGGGGTAGTTGGGTCTTTTCTGGTTTTAATTAAATCAATGTGGTGTCGTTATGTCTAAGTTTAGAACACCTATATAAGTATTTTTAACCCCCAAAACCCCTCATTCAAGTCATTCTCTCAAAATCCCAAAAGAATTCCCAAAACTCCACTCAAATATTCTCTCTTTAGAAGTTGGAAGAAGAGGAAAAAATTGAAGCTAGGTCAAGTTCAAGTCTCCAATCGTCAAGATTGTGTGGCTTTGTAATCAAGGTATGATGGTTTTTCATCCATGGATTCCTTCCATCCATGGAGTTCCCTAGAATTCCCCCAATTTGATGAAGAATTCCCCAATTCTAATTAGGGTTTCTTCCAATATTATGGGTTATGATGAATGTTGATCCAATTGAGTAGATAATGATTGATTATGATTGAATTGATAGTATATCATGTTTTTAGGATGAAATTAGATGTACCCATGTCTATTCCATGATTCTAACCTAGAATTGATATAGTTGAGTTGATGCCATGAAGAAAAACTTATGGGTTAGGTTGATCCATATAGGATTGATGAAATATGATGATAATTACTTTGAGAGTAAATCTTATGATATGAATTGTAGGTAATTGATGTAGGTGTGATGAAAGAGATACTTCCCACATGAAATGATTAAGTATGAATGTATGAATGTAAAAGGATTTATCTCATGAATGATTCTAGGTTGAAAGGATTGGTCACCTAAAATGAATCTAGACTAAAAGACTATGTAATTGATAAGGCTAGAGGAGACTACCTATGACCTCCATATGAAAGAATATGAGGTGATTTCCCATACTCCTTAGAAATGAACAAGAGGCGAGTCCTCACGTTCTTAGTATGATGAATGGACATGGAGGCGAGTACCCGTGATCCTTATATCCGCATTATATGAAATGATGTGGAGGCGAGTACCCACATTATATGATGTGATTGGGGAGGCGAGTACCCATGATCTTAAAGTAAGTAAGGCAAGAGGCGAGTACCCATTAGCCTTTATAAGTAAGGCAAGAGGTGAGTACCCATTAGTATTTATAAGCTAGGAAAGAGGCGAATCCCCATGTCTTTTAAAGTAAGTATGAATAATGAGAACTAAGATATAAAGAATAAATAACTTGGATTGTTGCTAGAGATGCCTTCCATGAGGTAAGCTTGACTAGAGGCTAATGGCCCAAGTCTTGCCTAAGGATGAGTAAGGTTGCTTGAGAACTATTCCTTTCTTATTATGATGATGATTTATGTACATTGATTATGCTTATGGTTTATGTTGACTAACCATTATGTTCATGATGTTTATGCTAGCCATCATATTTAGTACATGTTTGTACTAACACATACTCTTGCCTACATTCTTATAAAATGTAGGGTACGGCGACATTGACACTCATTCTCGTGGCTAGGATCATCGTAGATCAAGGATTGAAGATTCCTTATAGCATTCGAAGATTTGACAACCATGTTATTTTATGTCTTTCCTTTCATGTTTGGACTATTGTATGGGCTATGTCTCAAGAATTATTGATGTTGATTAGATAGTTTGAGACAATTCTTAGATTGTATGCAAAATCAAAGCAAGGAAGATCGCCTCCGAAGTAGTAGGGTCATTTACAAAAATACTATATGCCAAGTTGACTGAAGGCATGGAGAAATTCCACATTTACTTGACTAAGTTTGAAGAAGAAGAGTATATAAGAAGTTTACCATGTAATCATCTCTACCATCACAACTCTATATTAGGGTGGATGCGTAGAGATTTGAGTTGTTCCGATTATCACCGGGACTATAGTGGCATTGTGCCTTAGTATATTATAGTAGTATATTATAAATTTTCTATATACTTTTGATATGGTTGTTTTATTTTAATAAATATGTTTTTAATGGAAAGGAGTTGATTGTAATTTACTATTTTAATTTTGTTTTATGTTCAATGATTTTGGCTATATTTGTAATTAGAAAGGTCATTTTTAAGTCCAATATAAGGCCCTTATCTTGCCTAAAACTTTCAGAATTGATTTTGATACATATGGGACAAAAGATGCACGTGCAACACATAAGATGCACATATGAGGCAGATAATGCACGTATGAAGCACATGATGCATGTGTAACACATATTACAAATGCACATGATGCGTGAACATCACTAACCTATTAGAAAGTGAATTCAATACTAAAACATGCGATTTATACTAAGCGTACGAGATTGCATGAGTAGAAGTCTGATAAATGCTTAACTTTTAATATGAGAACATCAACTAAATAGATTACTATACGCATGAAGTAGTGATTTCTGATTAGGAAAAATAACACAACAAGATAAATATGTGATATGTATTTACAGTACACAATTATTATTTTTGGTTTAGAAGATGATTTATTTAATCAAGTAGTTATAGTATTACATAGTTCTGGGTGTAGCCCAATACGATGGTCCTTGTGTCGGCCATAAGTATTGTTGCATATGATCTTTCTAACAAAAGTAGTTCCTAGGTTGTCTATCATAAGGGCATCCACCACACACAATGGCGGAACTTCAAAATAGTTTGGGGTGAAAGTTGTTCATTATCTTCTCAATGTATATGTACAGTCTCTCCATACAGATAATGATGATGTAGGAGGAGAGGGAGTCTCCCGACCTAATGCCTTAGAGGGCTTAAAGGTTTTGATTCTACAATCATTGACCATAACAAAGATGGAGGAGCTGGTAATGCAGGATATGATTAGGTCCCTCATTCTGGTTGGGAAGTTAAAGAAGAAAAGGGAGCTTTTTAATAAAGGACCACTCTAGTATATCAAAAACTTTCTCTAGGTCAATTTTGAGGATCATGTCTTCTTTGGCCCCTTTCATCTTTTTGAAGTGGGAGATGTGTTCTTGGACAATGAGGACATTGTCGTAAGCCCTTCTACCCTTGATAAAGCTAGCTTGGTAGGGATTAATGATGTGGAGAAGGAAAGGCTTAATTCTCATGGAAATAATCTTGGTTACCAACTTATAGGCAGTGTTACAAATCCCAATAGGTCTGAAGTTCTTAAGGGTGGTAGCATTGGTACACTTAGGGATGAGGCAAAGCAGGGTGGTATTCATTGCAAGGTCTATAGAGGCTTTCTCAAAGGTCTCTTTGCAGAAAGCAGTTGTTTTCCCCCAAACATTTCCCCCAATACTTTTGGTAGAACAAAATATAGAGGTTATCGGACCTAGGTACCTTAAGAGGCTTGAAAGATTTGAGGGCTCTAACAATTTCTTCCCCTCTTAAGGGATTATCCAGTAGACCTCTCATCTAGGTGGTCAAAGATGGGGTTCCTAGATAACTGGGTTGTTTCTATGTCTCTCGGAGAACGACTACTCTGAGGTGTAGAGATACCCATAGAATTTGGTAATTTAGGAGTTGATTTCACCGTGGGAGTGGTATTCAGCTCCTCCTTCATCAATTAAGAGGGTAATCCAGATTCTTCTCCTTCTATTGATGGAGGCATGGAAGAAGCTGGTGTTGGCATCCCTTTTGTTGAGCCAGTTGATTCTGGACTTTGTCTTCCAAAAGTCCTCCTCAAACTTCAAAACGGAACCATACTCTAGGAGGAGGTTGGATTCAAGATTGTGCATGAAGGTAATGTGGTTGTAATTTGGGGAATTTTGGATGTCATTAATCCGGGCAAGTACTGTTTTGATTTTATGGAAGATATTTCTGAAAACAGTATTATTCCAAATTTTGGTTTTTCCTTGAAAATTATGGATCGCTTGCAAGAGATTATAGGGAGGGTCAAAGTTGCCTTTTACAAGCCCAATAAAGGATGGGTTTCCACACCACATGGGCTCTTATTTAAAGAGTTTAAGATGATCTCTAGGCTTGGGGTTTTCAAGTTGAAGCCTTTCAAAGATGAGGTCCTTTTTATTGGTATACCTTTTATTAGTCTAGGTATGCTTACTACCTTTAAAACCTAGGTCTATCATATTACACTGGTTTAGAGACTGCCATAGGAAGTTCGCACATTTGTTGTTGATGTTTCTTCCTCCCAACTTGTCGTTGGCTTGGAGGATCTCATTGAAATCCCCCCACCCCCCACCCCAATGAACCAATCCCTTTTATGGTTTTCAGAAATAAGGCACGTGTTTTTCCAGAAGTTAGTGTGAGTATTAAAGTCATTATTTGCTAGATTGCAGAAAAAAGCCAAGGGTTAGTGTTGCTTCTTAACTTTACCATAACATGGATCCCTTAAGGTATGGTTGAGAGGTTTTACAGCTCCACTGCCTCGCCTTTCCGAATAATCGTGATCCCCATGCAAAAAGGTTGATTGAATGTGCTTCCCATAACCAAATTCATCAGTAAGTTTGGAGTGCCCCTTCATTTTTGTCTTTAGCAGCACCAACATACTTGGTTTGTGTATCTTGACCAGGGCCTTGCACTGTCTTCTAAATTTAGCATTGTTCGCTCCCAGATGATGAAGTTTATTTGATTAGCTAGTGATATTGGTGTTTCCAACAACCCTTTCCCTTTCCCCACCTGGGTTGGGTTGTGCACTTCTAGAATTGGTTGTAGTGCTACCGCAGAGGGAATGTCATCTATATGGTTCCACAGATTCAAAGTAAACCTCATCACTATCACTGGAAAAGCAACTATAATAGTTTCATTAGAGCTCATCGAACTCTTTCATAAATGGCCTTTCCAGGAGAAAGACCATTATTTTTTGTTCCACTAAATTTTGGAGTAGTTCCTCCATCTCTCTGTTGCTCCGTCGTATTGTTTCAAAAGCTAAAAGAGTTTATTTTCCTAGGCTTCTACCGAGAAGGATTTCCTTGGGTCTGGCATACATTTTTGAGTTTTCAGGGTGACAAACCGTGGGGATAAGGGATTTGGATTGGTAGGTGAGAGGGTAAAGAAGGGGAGTTAGAGTTGGTTCTGGACCATAAGGGAACTGAAATCTTGAGTCAACAGGTTGGGTGTTAGATCTTGGAGGACCGTCTGTGTCCATATATGTTGTTTAAAGCCCATTATGGCTACGTTCATTCCCCCTCAGACTACTTGCGCTAGATATTTTGGATCATCTAGCTGGAGGGTCACAGGTTGGTGACCTACCATCACTTGTAGGGTCATTGTATGCCTTTGTAATTCTATTTCCAACCAAGATTTCGGTATTGTATTGTCTGGGTTCGGGTCCGTGATGAAGAACATTGAGGGTTCAACAAAGGCTTGTTTAGGTTTTCCAATTGCTTTTTGAGGGTGGTTTGGTGGGGTTTTTGGATTTTTGGGGGAGCTCCGTCATTACTAAAAAAGGAAGGTTGGTTGTGAAATTAATTGACGCGACAGGCGAGGTCATGTCATTAGTGGGAGGGTGATGAATACTTCCAGAGTTGTAAGGGCAATCATTTGGTATATCCAAGGGGGATGCCTCTGAGCCACATTTGGGAAGATGAGTAGCCATAGGGCTTTCTTTACAGTGTTCCCGATGCTTTTGGCTACGTGGCTTTTCCCCGTGGATTCCTTATCTCTTTCTTTGGGACATTTTGGGTCCCGAGGTAGGGTTGCTTGTAAGAAGCTCTTGTGAAACAGAGTTATCATGCTTATTGGAATTTGAAGAGATTAGAGGGACCGTACCTTTTGCTGGAAGGTAGGGCCCATGGTTTCCTCTGGAGACTTACCTGGTCCGTTCCGGTGGATGGAGTTTGTGTCCTTCAGTTTCCACCATTTGTGTGTTCCTGTGGTATCCTATTGTTACATGCTCATTTTTTCCTTTTTGGAAAGACAATTGTTTTCCATTGGTTTGGTTTTGTTCCACTTGTAGTTGCTTCCGTATTTGTAATTTCCTTCTTTTTGTTTAGAAGAAATGTAAATCTATTCTCAACATGTCCTATTCTCCCACACCCCTTACACAACGTACCTTTTCCCTCATAAACCACTTCTTGTGTGTGATTTCCGATCCAGACATGTGTTTTCACTGGTACCCCTAGTGGTACTTGTATAAAGATTCTAACATATCTACCTTTAAGTGTGGCTGATGTGCATGTGTCTATTTTCAGTAGAGATCCTAAAGTTTTTCTAACCTTTTCGAGGATTCCTTTATCATAGAACTCGGTCGGTAGCTACGACAGCCTTGCCCAGATTGCACTGTGGGTGATGGTTGAAGCTTTCGGTGCAAAATTGGTTTCCCATTGTCGATAGGAACTTTCCCAAGACAAACCAGGGTCCCCCATGAAGTGCTTTGGCCATGTTGGCCTAATTGTTGAATTTAGCAATGTAGAACTCCCAACCTTGATCAATTACGATGAGATTCTTTATGGTTCTCCATAGTTCCGTCAGTTTTCTTTTAAGACAATTATGTGGGATTTTTCCCCCATTAATATGAAGATTATTAAGAACCTCCATGGTTGGTAGATTCGATGCTTCTCTTCCTCTATAAGCGTTATAGAATCTTCGAGCTCCTCTGTTTCCATAACATCTTTGCCATTTCTTTCGTAGTAAGCTTGGTTGAGGCCAACTTGTTTGTCCATTAAGATTTCTTTTATGGATTTTTTTAAAGGTTGCTCCTCTTCCATAGATGTTGAAGTATCTGGTGGTTCCGGTGGTTTCAAGGTCGTGGATATAGTTAGTTTAGAGAAAAATTTCTTCCTCTTATAAGTGAGTGATTTTTTCTACTATTTAGATTCAGATATACATAAAAACCGACTACAATACACAATTGTAGTTTGAAATAATTACAATTTATAGCTATAAATAGGGTTTTATAGAAAATTTCCCTCTCATCTCTCCCTCTCTCCTCCCACTGCCTCTCTCTATGTATATATATATATATATATATCTCCATCCCAACAAACGGTGCAACCCAACAAATGTTCCATATAACATGACATTTGTATTATGTATCAAATATATTTATATTTCATATCAACTCTATTTGTATTATGTATCAACTATATTTGTATTTTGTATCGACTTTATTATGACAATTTGTATTCTACTAATTGTATTAGTCGATACAAATTGTATTCGTTAATACAATTTTTTTAGATATGATACAAATCAATTGTATCAATTATAATTGTGTCAAATATATTCTGTATCAATTATATTTCAACGAATATAGACAAAAAATTTTTGTATCAACTGTATTTGTATTTTGTGTCAATTATATTTGTGATTTAATTTGATACAATGAATATAATATGTATTCATCCTCTATCGATCTTGCTCGCCTCTCCCCTCCTAATATGCAGCTAAATAAAATAGTTTTTTTTGTATAAAATTGTATTCATTTTGATACAAATCAGTTGTATCAATTGTATTCGAGATACAATCTAATACAACAAAAACAACAGGTATTCAACCTCTCTCGCCTCTCGCCTCTCGCCTCTCGCCTCTCTCTCGCAGATCTCACACACCTCTCTCTTCCCTCTCCTACTCGCTCTCTGCTCTCCTTCCCCAAACACGTAGCTATAATTCATAATTAATCAAACTATAGCTACATATCTCTTATTTAGCCTAAACTACAGTCATTTTTTAAAGTTTCCCCTTTAAGCATCCATCAGAAAAAAGATTGGATCGCTCTCTCCCCCTTAAACCTGATAACCCTTTTTTCTTCTTCCCTTTTAAAATCTAATGATGCATACCATATTTGAGGTTAACGGACATAATCTAACATACAGTTCCAACTACAGTTTACTACTTTTTTGTGTATTTGAGGTTTTTCACAATCAAATCAAAACGTATATTCATTGTAAGATATGTATTGTCAGGATTCGATACTTTTTCATACCACTTAGGTATAAAATAAAAGGATAGCTAGCCTAACGGGGAAGAATCTAGAGTCTTGGAGAGGTTTGGAGAAGACTCTAGAATATCTTAAAAGAGTTCTTGGAAGGCTTCAGAATTCTCTAGGCTTGTAGAGAATTCTAAAGAGGGACCAACTTATAAATATGTAGAGACTTGTTTAACATTTTTTATTTATTTTTTAACCCCTAGGAGTATAGTATAAATATAAGGGCTCTCATTTGTAAACCAACCAAGCAAGTGCAAGCAATCTTCAAGCAATACAAAAGCCTTCATTAAAAACTCTCTTGTGTCTTTCTTCATTATCTTAGTGGTCTAAGTTTGAAAAGGCTTACTTAAGCTTACAAGATCGTGAAAGAATCGTGAGTAAGTTTTTAAGTGCCATACGGAGTGTTAGTTAAAGTTTAAGTCTGTTACAGTGTGGTATCAGAGTAAAGGTTGATAGTAAGGGAATGACTAATGAGGGATACATTAACGCTGCTAGCACCACCAGTGTCATGCAGGATGGTGGAAAGAAGCACCGAAAAGGAAGAAGAACCTTAAGAGTAATGAGGAATTGTTACTCAACTCTACACCAAGCGAAGCACTGACATCTCACCTAATTTTGACCACTGAAGCGAGTGACAATAAACATGGTGAGGTGACAATTGACGTCACGCCGGGAGAAGAGTGGATCACAAGAGTTGACATGGCGAGGTAGGCTATGGAGATCTTAGGCAAGCGCTTGAACGAGGTCAATAGAAAGTTCATGACTCTCGAGGACTTCACCCCTGAGGAGAATGACAACATCAGCAAGGAGTTGTAAGGGCACCAGCATGCCAAATATGAGATGAAGAAATCTAGCACTCCCCAGGAGTACCAACTAATGGACGCACTAAGAAAAATTAAAACCATGAGAGTCGAGATGAAATCACTCAAAGAGGGCATTGAAGTTGGAGGATCTTCGTCGTTCGACAAGGATAGGGAGGCCAAGGTTGAGGCTCCCAAGCCACCAATGTTCAACGGCGCTCATGACGCGCAAGAGGTGGAGAATTTCCTATGGCATTTGGAGAATTACTTCAAGTGCAACAGGGTTAAGAGCGACGAGAACAAGATCAACACTGTCGTGTCCTCTCGAAGATGGCCATGATATGGTTGAGGCGTAAAGTGTTACAGATAGGGAAGGGGCTTTGCACCATCCATACTTGGGAAAAATTCTGAGAAGATTTCAAGAAGGCCTACTTCCCTAACAACATCATTTATGAGGCAAAGCGCAAGTTTAGGGAGCTGAAGCAGAAAGGTAGCATAAGGGCTTACGTGAAGGAGTTAACCACCCTTACGCTTCATATTCCCAACCCCACGGATGAAGACATGTTGTTCCACTTCAAGGATAAGTTACAAAATTGGGCCAAGACGGAGTTGGAATGAAGAAAAGTCAAAACTATCGATAAAGCCATCACACAGCATGACAAGCGAAAAGGAAAGGAGATGTGAACTAGTTATTCCAAAGGTGGGGGAGATCATGGCAGAGGCAAAGAGAAACAACCGCATCTTAAGTAGCACGACTCCTATAAGTCAGCTGGCGAGCAGTTGGGGCATCAAAACTATACCGAGAGGAAGGTGCAAACTACAAAGAGAGATGGATGCTACATATGCGGTGAACCGCATGATTACGCCAGGTGCCCTGAGACCCTTGGTGCTATCCTGCGAGAGCGAAAGGAGAAGAATGCATAGAAATAAGGACAAGATGCTGGAACGACGCAATTGGGCTTGCTTAAACTTTGTGAAGCTATTGCCAAGAAGACGGGGAAGCAAGAAGAAATTAGAATGGAGTATGTAGACATCTCAATCAATAGATAACCATCTCACTCTATGGTAGATTTCGGTGCAGAGGCCAACATCATGACCAAGACGGTTGCAATAATATTGGGGCTGCAATACTCGCCTCAAGATAGTCAATGCACCACCGAATCCCATGTGTGGAGTCGCGCAAGGAGTAAGTATCACACTAGGCAAGTGGCAAGGTAAGACCAACTTTACTATCGCTCTTTTAGATATCTTTGATAGAATTCTTGGGTAGGAGTTCTTCCAAAAGTGTCACACAATGATTGCTCCCTACCTCGAACAACTCTTGGTCATGGAACAAGAACGATCATGCATGGTGCCTTTAGTTAAGGTGCTGAAGACGGAAGGACAAGCCCAATTATCGGCCATGCAACTTATGAAAGGCCTAAAGAAAGAGGAGTTGACGTTTATAGCCACCATTGCAAGTTTGAAAGGAGACAATGATGCTAAGAGGTCATTACCACCAGTCATAAAGAATGTTCTAGAAGAGAACAAAGATGTGATGCCGGAAGAGCTGCCAAGGCACTTACCTCCAAGGCGGGAAGTAAACCATAAGAACAAGTTAGATATTGGAGCAAAGTCGCCTCGTATATTCTCTCTATCGCATGGCTCCACCTAAGTTAGAGAAGCTGAGGAAGCAGTGGAGAGAGTTTCTCGAAGCTGGTCAAATCCACCCATCGAAAGCACCTTGTGAATTGTTAGTCCTATTCCAAAAGAATAAAGACATATCATTACGCCTATGCATCGACTACTAGGTGCTTAACAAGGTAAATATAAACAACAAGTTCCCCATCCCATTCATTTTTGACTTGTTCGATAGACTTGGACAAGCCAAATATTTTACCTAGGTGGACCTCTGGAATGGCTACTACCGAGTTTGCATAGCAGAACGTGATAAACCAAAGACAGCGTGTGTGACAATATATAAAGCTTATAAGTGGTTGGTGATGCCCTTCGGCCAGAACAATGCACCTTCAGCCTTTTGTAAGCTAATGAACAAGATCTTTCATCCCTACTTAAATCAGTTTGTGGTGGTATACTTAGATGACATAGTTATCATCAATACCTTGGAAGAGCATGTCGAGCACTTGAAAAAGGTTTTCCAAGTCTTACGGGAGAACCAACTTTACATCAAGCAAGAGAAGTGTGAGTTTGCCCAACATGAAGTACACTAATTGGGGCATGTCATTAGCCAAGGCCAATTGCAAATGGACGAGGTCAAGGTACATGCTATCAAGGAATGGGAGGCACCCTCAAAGGTGACCGAGCTGAGATCTTTTCTTGGACTCTCTAACTATTATCGCATGTTCATTAGTGGCTACTCTGCCAAGGCTTCTCCACTAACCGAGCTACTGAAGAAAGAATGGGTTGTGGGTTTGGAGCAAGCAGTGTCAGAAAGCATTCAATGATCTCAAGGTTGTTGTGGAAAAAGAGCCAGTCTTGACACTACCTGACTTTTCAAAGACGTTTGAAGTGCACACGGATACTTCAGACTTTTCCATTGGGGTCGTCTTGATGTAAGATAGTCACCCCATTGCGTTCGAGAACAATAAGTTGAATGAGACTGAACAACGGTACACCGTGCAAGAGAAGGAGATGACAGCCATAGTGCATTGCCTATGCACATTGAGACACTACCTACTAGGCTCCAAGTTCATTGTCAAGACAGACAATGTGGCCACTAGCTAATTCAAGTTGCAGAAAAAGCTCACCTCAAAGCAAGCTAGGTGGCAGGACTTCCTGGCCGCGTTTGACTATGTGTTGGAGTACAAGCTAGACAAGGGCAATGTTGTGGCTGATGCTCTTAGTAGAAAGGCTGAACTTTCTGCCATCACTACAATCCACTATGACATCCAAGATGCTATTAAGGACGGCATGCAACACAACCCAGAAGCAAGGTGACTTATGGAGTTAGTTTCCCAAGGTAAGATAAGACACTTCTAGGTGGAAGACAGACTATTTCTCACCACCGATCGGAGGGTCTACATGCCTAAGTTTGAGACTATCAAGCGGAAGATCATAAAAGAAAGCCATGGAACATCGTGGGCTGGAAATCTGGGGCAGCATTGCATAAGGGCATTGATCGAGTAATCTATTATTATCCAGGCATGCAGGACGATATTAAATGTAACATGCAGACCTGTCTTATGTGCCGACAAGACAAGGTGGATCAATGACAACCAGGAGAACTGTTGGAACCCCTATCTGTAGTGTAGCGTCCACCGGAGAGTGTGACCATGGACTTTATCACTTGTTTGCCAAAGTCCGACGGGTATGGGATGATCATGGTCGTGGTGGTCAAATTATCAAAGTATGCTAGCTTTATGCCTGCCACAGCTGGTTGCACTACAAAAATGGCTGCCAAGCTATTCTACAAGAATGTGGTGAAGTATTGGGGGTTGACAAGAAATATCATCAGTGATCGAGACCCCTGCTTCACTGGAAACTTTTGGAGGGAGTTGTTTGATATACTTAGCATGAAGTTACACTTCTCAACTAATTTTCACCCGCAAAAGGATGGCCAGAAAGAATGAGTCAATGCTTTTCTAGAGTTCTACTTGAGGCACTATGTGAGTGCACATCAGAAGAACTGGGCGAGGCTCTTAGACATGGCACAATTTTCTTATAACTTGCAGCGAAGCGAGTGCATAGGGCACACAGCCTTTGAGTTGGCCACAAGACAACAACCCCAAACTCCACATTTTCTACCAGCCGCATTTCACAGGAAGAGTTTGGGAGCTTACCACCTCACCAAGGGATGGGAGGAACAACTTGACACTGCTAAGTCCTATTTAGACAAGCAGAAAGATGAAAAAGTCCGCCGACCGCAAGCATCGTCCCACAGATGATAAGGTTGGAGACTAGGTCCTGGTGAAGTTTAATCCAAGACAGTTCAAGGCACTACGAGGCGTATACCAAAACTTAGTGCGCAAGTATGAAAGCCCGTTCAGGATCATTGCCAAGGTGAGAAATATATCATACAAGGTAGAATTACCTCTTCATTTCAAGATTCATCAGGTCTTCCATGCTAGTTTCCTCAAGCCATACCACGAAGACAAGGATGATCCTAGCCGAAATCAATCAAGTTGGGCACCAATTACTATCATTGTCTCGTACGATTGGGAAATTGAGGCTATCATTGACTATCAAGCCAAGAGGAAGAGAGGAAAGCAAGAAACTTCCATGTTTCTCATTCATTAGAAGGGACAATCACCGGAAGAAGCCACATGGGAACGATACAAAGACTTGTGGCAATTCAAAGACAAAATCTGGAGTTCTCGCAACAGCAATGTGACGCGGTCGTCGCAACATCACGTGGGGGAGAGTGTCATGACCCTCCATTTTTTCATACCACTTAGGCATAAAATGAAAGCACAAGTGAGCTAGCGTAAGGGGGAAGAATCTAGAGTCTTGGAGATATTTGGGGAAGACTCTAGAATATCCTAGAAGAGTTCTTGGAAGGCTTTGGAATTCTTTAGGCTTGTAGAGAATTCTAGAAGAGGGACCAACTTCTAAATATGTAGGGACTTGTATAAAAAAATTTAATTATACTTTAGCCCCTAGGAGTGTAGTATGAATAGAGAGGCTCTCATTTGTAAACCAACTAAGCAACTGCAAGCAATCTTTAAGCAATACAAAAGTCTTCTTTAAAAACTCTCTTGTTTCTTTTTTTCATTCTCTTAGCGATCTAAGTTTGAAAAGGCTTACTTGAGCTTACAAGACCATGAAAGAATCATGAGTAAGTTGTCGAGTACCACACGGAGTGTTAGTTGAAGTCTAAGTCTGTGACAGTATGTTGTTTAAAGTTGAAGACATTTTCAATGCATCTGAAGTTCTGAACTACCACTAGGTTAATTATCTACAAGTGACCTCCATTATTATAGATTTCATTAAATGAAAAAAAAGTATAAGGTTTAAGGGGGAGAGAGTTCTATCCTACCTTTTATTTCTGATGGATCTTTTAAGAAAAAATTACACGTGTAAACAAACATATACTGGTTAATTAGTTAACATAGTTATAGTTTAATTAAATTACCATTCACCACTAACTTACAATCATAATTGTGTGGTCCATATCCATAATTTATATAATTTGGCTCCCAATTGTATAAATCCAGAATTGACATAATTCGGTTCCTAATTGTATAAATTCAGAATTTTTCTAATTGTATAGATCCAATTTGTATATGCTTACCCTAGCTTGTATATAATTATCAAGTTGATACATTTGATTTATATAAGTTCTGAAAAATTCCTAAATGTACAAATATAAAATTTGTATATACTTACCATGTTTGTATATTGGCAAGCGAATTATACAAATGAAAATACCCACGGCAAACGAAACTACAGTTATGAAGCGTAATTAGGGAAACTGTAGCTAAGGAGACTTATTAAGTTTAATCTCTTTACTATTTATGAAATTTCCTTTTTTTTAATTGGGTCTGGGACAATAAATGTGGATATGGGTCGGGTGGGTGGGAGAAAATTTGATAGGTTGGAATTTAAATTTGTCCAATAGAAAGATGCAACGTAATAATTAATAATAATAATAATTTTAAAATTTTTATTAGTTTTAAGGGTAAAAATAAATTTAAAAAGGTAGATTAAAAAGTACTTTTAACCCAATAAGTGAATGAGAGGTATATTTTACCTTTTTCAGATAGTCCAAAACTATTTTTGATCCTTTTACGTTTATTGTATTACCATCTCCCGATACATGGGAATGGACAAATGACCATGCTTGCCATAAATATAATTGTATGGAATTGCTCAAAAAGAATGGTCAAACTCATATATATGGTCATAGAGGAGAACTAAAAGTAATCTAGCATAAACCTAATGATATAAAATTACATAATTATATTCTCATATGGCCAAAATAGTATTGCTCCAAATATTATTTGAATTTATCATAATATATTTAAGTATTGTATTTACTTAATCATGCATTTTAACTGGATTGATAATTCTTAATTTATTTAATCTTTCTCTTGAAATTTTATGATGATGACACTTGGCATCATCACATTATTTTGCTTTTCCTATTTTACATAGATAAATATTTAGATATTGATATAGGTATAAATCATAAAATTTATCAATATTTAAAAGAATTCTTGGTTTTCTTTCTTTAAAATAATTATTACTTAGGTTAACCTGTAATAAGCTTATTGAAATTGCCAACATAAAAATGTAATATTTTTTGTTATGATTTCAGTTATACATTTTTTTATTAATAATATTATTTTTCAACCATATAATTCTTTAGTTTGTAATAACTAATTATCTTGGAGTGTTTCAAAAGAGTAAGGCGATATTACAGAATGAGTCGATGCTTTTATTAATTTATGTTGTGCGGTATACAAAGGGCTATGCCTAACTGATACAAAGTCCTAATATATACAAAGTTTGTATATGATAACAATAAGAGATAAAATAGGATAATGAAGTGATTGAGATGAACTCTAATTCTAGAAATTGAAAAAACAACTAAACAAGAATAAGCTAAAACGTAGGAAGAATGATCAGTTGTTATTACGCCACCGCAAGTTGGTGCTGGTATCAATCACACCCAACTTGGGAAATAGCCGCTCAAAGGAAGCATGTGGCAGCGGCTTAGTGAGTATATCACTAACTTGGTCAGCAGCATGTAAGTGTTTGACTTCAATCTCCTTGTACTGCACCTGATCCCGCACAAAATGAAAGTCTATGGCAACATGTTTCATCTGACTATGGCAAACAGTATTGGCACAAATATATGTAGTGCTAACATTGTCACAAAAGACTGTTGGAGCACCATCAAGAGGAAAATGCAGCTCATGAAGAATATTAGACAGTCAGTTTGTTTCTGCAACAGCATCAGCCACAGCTCGGTATTCCGCTTAAGTTGACGAACGGGAGACAAATCGTTGCTTCTTGGACGACTAGCAAATAAGTGTACCACCTAGAAAAAGCACATAGACTGATGTTGAAGTACGATCATCAGGATCTCCAGCCTAGTCCAAATCAGAGAAAATAACTAATCTTGAACCCCGTTTCTTGGAAATATTGATGCCAAAATGGGAAGTTTCACTAAGATAGTGAAGAAGACGCTTAACTGCCTTCCAGTGAGTTTGACTTTGTTGATGCATGAATTGGGAAAGTTTACTAACAGCGAAGACAATGTCTGGGCGAGTAAAATAGAGGTAGTATAATTTACAAATAACTCGCCTATAATGAGAACCATCAGTCGGATCATATCCAGAAGAGGCAGTAAGAACGGTCGTGGAAGTCATTGGTGTTGGAGCTCTTTTGTTGTCCTGCATACCAACATCATGTAACAAATCCAAAGTATATTTGTGTTGTGATGGAAAAAAATCCTTTAGTGTGTGGGAGAACTTCAATACACAGAAAATAGTGTAAAAGACCAAGATCCTTTAATGAAAACCGATGAAAGAGACGATCAATAGTATGTTTTACACCTCGAGACTGATTACCAACGATGATTATGTCATCCACATAAACAAGAAAGGCAGAATTGTGTAAAATAAACACAGAGGAATCTGATTGAGACTTCGCAAACCCAGTAGTTACCAAATAATTTTGGAGCTCAGTGTACCATGTACGTGGTGCTTGTTCCAAGCCATAAATGGTTTTTGAGCTTGCACACATGAGAGGAGTGATGTGGTTCCTCAAAATCAGGGGTTGTCACATATTAACCTCCTCCTCTAGTCGGCTTTGAAGAAATGCATTGTTCACATCTAGTTGATGGATGGGCCAGTTGTGTTGGGTAGCAATAGAAATAACTAAACGGACAGTAACTGGCTTGACTACTGGGCTAAACGTTGAATGATAGTCTAGACCCGAGCACTGTGTAAATCCTTTGGCAACCAGACGAGCCTTAAAGCTTTGAATCAAACAATCAGGATGATGCTTTATACAAAATATCCACTTACAATTAACCACATTCATCGAAGGACTGAATGAAAGCAATTCCCATGTCCGGTTCCTAACTAGAGCCTCAATCTCAGATTTCATAGATGTTTTCCAATGAGGATGAGGGTTGTCTTGTCTATATGTTCTAGGTATGAAGGACAGGGAGGATTGTACGGTGACATTGAACTATTTTGGTTTAAGATTATTTGTAACATCCCGCCTTAGAAAGAACTAGAATTAGAAATAGCTATTTTTGGAAAGAATAAAAATCTGGAAATTTGGCAAGTTATGCTAAGTGTGAGTTTTGGGTCAACTTCAAATTACCATAACTTTTAGTACAAGATTAGTTAGGTGGGCTATAAGGTATCAAATGAAAGTTCTTGGAATCCTCTTTCCAACGCCACCTAGTTTGCTACTTTTTGAGCTCGTATGAGAAAGATATTCTCATTTGAAGTCGGGCTGTACGGATAAGGAAAGTCACCCAGATTTAAGAGGGGTATTTTGGTCTTTTCCTTACCCTAAGTTAATTCATTTTTAGTAATATATTTGGGGTCTACACTGATTTGGTTCAGTTTACGAAATCTAAATTAACGCTTACGGTTTGAGAAATAGTTCAAGAAGAGGAGAAAAGAAGAAAGGTCAAGGCGTTCTTGGAGAATTCTTATGGAATCAAAGATCGTTTCGCCAAGTGTTGATCCCTAAAGAGGTATGTGAGTTCACATAGCGTTGTGTTCGTTCACCCATGTGCCAATCATGTTAATTTCAGCATTGATTTCATCCTAGAAAGTTGAAGGTTTGATGTTCTTGAATTGTGTTCTTGAAATTCGCTTTTGTTCTTGAGTTAAGATGAGATTGATGAGTTCTTGAGGAAATCATGTCGATTTTAGAGTTGTGTTTGATTAGATTCTTGTGTAATGTATTAAGTATCTGAATCTAAAGAGAAATTGAGAAAAAGAATCTAATCTAGTCGAGTTAAGATCAGAAAACGAGTTAAAAATTCATCGGAATAGCATGGGGAGGGGCTGGGATGGTGCCCCAGCAGTGCACCAGAATTGATTCCCAAAACATTAGGGGCTGGCGCGCCGCGCCAGGAATGCGCCCGGGACGTCTGCCCCCACCCGTCTTTCAACGTCTAGCCCGTCTGAGTCCTTC
The DNA here is from genome assembly GCA_029582245.1 of Solanum etuberosum. Classification (NCBI taxonomy): domain Eukaryota; kingdom Viridiplantae; phylum Streptophyta; class Magnoliopsida; order Solanales; family Solanaceae; genus Solanum; species Solanum etuberosum. Next base: position 43,715 of record JAJONR010001657.1, read on the forward strand.
TAAAGTGTATTAACACTTCCTATCGATTATAACTACTCTAAATGACTTATAAACATCTAGAAATAATCCTTAAACATGAATCATAACCTTGAATCCATAAATTCAAATTCAAGGTAGAGCTAAGAGTCACGTCTTGAGAGTTTTTCGAGTCTTTTCAAAAAGTCTTTTACAATAGTTTTAAACTTGTTTTAAGACTTGAGAATTGAGTTCAGTAAGAGTAAGAGTGAAGTTCATTTTCTTCAAAATGATACATCGGAACTAAGTATTCCCAAATAGTAAATGTTTTCACATTTAAGATGAGAGGAAACACCGATTTCTAAAAGAGTTTTCATGAGCAGTTAGTACCATCTCTTTTAAGAGAAAGATCTTTTGAGTAATAATTTCAAACCACACAATAGTTATGTTTTTAAACATATGAGCTAGTTATATTTTTGGGAGTAGTATTGAGCACCGATATGAGGATGAGTTCAGATAACTCAAGTCTCCATAAACCATGTAGCCACCATAGGTAGGAAAGGATCATACTTTTTAGATGATTACTTAATGCTTTTTAGCATAGACTAATGGATCCACTTAGTAGTAGGTTCTATACCCTGGCAAAGTATAGGACGGCCCTGGCAGCGTAAAGCAAGACGATGTATCATAACATAGCTCATAGTGATGGTTGTTGGTTAGAGAATCTCCCACAGAGTTACTTTTATTTTCATATACAAACTAAGTTATTGTTGTTTTTTCAATACACTGAGTTGCTATCTACATGTTTTAAAGCTTTTCTTTATATTGCATTTCTATTTCTGCCTTATATTGAAATGAGTTGAGTTGAGTTGAGACGAGGTAAGTTTCTTCAGTTCAATTTCAAGCTTATGTATTGTTTTAGAATTCCCTTCGCATGCTCATACATTCCATGTACTGACGCTATTTGGACTGCATCTTTTATGATGCAGATACAGGTAATCAGGATCAGCATCCAGCACTTCGTTGATCCAGTTGAGCATTTCAGAGTCATTTGGTGAGTCTCCTTGCTATCCACAGGATCCATTTTATATTTGCTTTGTCATTTCAGTTGTTAGGATGATCGGGGGTCTTGTCCCGACATCGCTCATCGTATTAGAGGCTTCATAGACAGCTATTTATAGTTCATTAGTCTTTTATTTTCATTCTGTTTATGTTGAGACCTGAGTCGCCTTATTGGCCAGTTAAATGTTTCCTTTATAACATTCTAGTTTATTACCTAAATTTGTCTTTGTTGAGTAAATCCTTCCGCTGAGAAGTAAGCCAGGCCAAGGGTTCGCTTGGGGCCAGCAATGGTTCTCGAGTGCACTCCCGCCCAGGGTGTAGGCTCGGAGAATGACAAACTTGGTATCAGAGCACAGAGTTCAAGAGTCCTAGGGAGTCTTTGAAGTCGTGTCTGTAGAGTCCTAGTTATCGGTGTGAAGCGTGCCACATCTATAATTAGGAGGCTGCAACATTTAGGAACTGTCTCACTTCTTCCATACTCATTTCGTGCGATAGAGTTATCTCTATAAAAGTTTCTCTCTAACTCATGCTTGCGCGTGTCTTTCAAATCATGCCTCTACGAAGAACTGTCTGAGGTCTTCCGGCTAGAAGGAATGTTGAGGAACAAGGGGTACCTAATGCACCAAAAGTGCAACCCCAAGGAGAGGTCACCAATGCTGAATTTTGGGAAGCTATCTGAATACTGAGTCAAGCTGTGACCAACCAAGTGGGGCAACAAAGAGATAATCGATAGGAAGTGGTTGATACTTCTAGAATCCGTGAGTTCTTAAGGATGAATCCTCCAAACTTCACTGGTTCAAGAGTCACTGAGGATCCGGAGAACTTTGTAGAGGAACTCCAGAAAGTGTTTGAGGTTATGCATGTTGTTGATGTTGAGTGAGTGGAACTAGCTGCATATCAATTGAAGAGTGTTGCTAGAATCTGGTTTGAACAATGGAAGAAGGGTAGAGCTGAGGTTGAACCAATAGTGAGCTAGGCTGTGTTCGACGGTTCATTCATGGGGAGTTTCTTTCCCCGTGAACTAAGAGAAGCAAAGGTACGAGAATTCTTCACTCTTAAGCAGGAATCTATGAGTGTTCAGGAGTACATTCTGAAGTTCACCCAAATTTCCCGATATGCTCCGGAGATGGTTGCTGACATGAGGAGCAGGATGAGTTTGTTCGTTGCTGGGTTGACTCGTCTGTCAGGTAAAGAGGGCAAGGAAGCTATGCTAATAGGGGACATGGACATAGCAAGGTTAATGATCCATGTGCAACAGGTCGAGAAGGCTAAGCTGAGAGATAGGAAAGAGTTCTGAAAAAAGAAAGCTAAGACAGGGAATGAGTCCGGCAGCAGAAGAGTAATGCCAACCGGTTATCTTTCCAACATAAGCAAAAGGGACATGCTCCATCATCTGCTAGTGCACCTGCACCAAGGAACAAAGGTGAGTTCAATAATCAGAATTCATAAAATTTCGGAGATAGACCCACGCAGTCTCAAGGTAGTGTGGCACAAGGAGGTAATGAGACTCCTGTATGTGCTAAGTTTAATAGGATCCACTCAGGAGTGTGTCGTGATGGCTCCACAGGTTGCTTCAAGTGTGGTCAGAACGGTCACTTTATGAAAGAGTGCCCTAAGAACAGGCAAGGATATGGTAATGGGGGTAATAGAGCCCAATCTTCTTCAGTTGCTCCACCAGACAGGGTTGCATCTAGAGAAGCTACTTCAGGGGCAGGCGGAGGAGAAAACCGTCTATATGCTATCACTAGTCGCCAAGAGCAAGAGGATTCGCCAGATGTTGTCACTGGTATGATCAAAGTCTTTAATTTCTATGTTTATGCTTAGCTAGACCCAGGAGCGAGTCTATCTTTTTTGACTCCTTATGTTGCGATGAATTTTGATGTCCTTCCTAAAAAACTTCTTGAGCCCTTTAGTGTTTCCACACCTGTTGGTGAGTCTATTCTAGCTGAAAGAGTCTATCGTGATTGCACTGTTTCCGTCAATCACAAGGACACCATGGCTGACTTAGTTGAGTTAGATATGGTAGATTTTGATGTCATGTTAGGTATGGACTGGCTTCATACCTGTTATGCCTCAGTCGATTAAAGAACTCGAGTAGTTAAGTTCCAGTTTCCTAATGGGCTAGTTATAGAGTGGAAGAGTAGTTCAGCAATGCCTAAGGGTCGTTTCATTTAGTACCTAAAGGCGAAAAAGTCAGTTTCCAAGGGGTGTGTCTATCACTTAGTCCGACTTAATGACTATAGTGTTGAGACACCACCTATTCAGTCAGTTTAAGTTGTTAATGAGTTTCCAGAAGTGTTTCCAGATGATCTACCTGGATCCCTCCTGAGAGAGAAATAGACTTCGGTATAGACATTCTTCCTGATACTCATCCTATTTCTATTCTGCCATATAGAATGGCTCCAGCAGAGTTGAAGAGTTAAAAGAACAGTTGAAAGATCTCCTTGAGAAAGGTTTTATTCGACCAAGTGTGTCACTTTGGGGTGCTCCGGTCTTATTTGTGAGGAAGACAGATGGTTCTCTTAGAATGTGCATAGATTACCGTCAGTTGAATAAGGTTACTATCAAGAATAAGTATCCTCATCCAAGAATTGATGATCTCTTCGATCAACTTCAGGGTGCCATTTGTTTTTCTAAGATAGACCTCAAATCTGGCTATCATCAGTTGAAAGTAAGAGAAAGTGATATCCCTAAGACAGCTTTCAGGACCTGCTATGGTTATTATGAGTTCCTAGTTATGTCCTTTGGTTTGACTAATACCCCTGCAGCATTCATGGACCTTATGAACAGAGTATTCAAGCCTTATTTAGATATGTTTGTTATCGTATTCATTGATGACATTCTAATATATTCGAGGAATGAGGAAGATCATGCTAGTCATCTCAGAATAGTTCTCCAAACTCTCAAGGATAAGGAGTTATATGCTAAGTTTTCTAAGTGTAAATTTTGGCTTGAGTCTGTGGCATTCTTAGGCCATATTATTTCCGGTGATGGAATTCGAATTGATACTCAAAAGATAGAGGCAGTGCAGAACTGGCCTAGACCCACGTCTCCAACTGACATTAGGAGTTTCTTGGGATTGGCTGGCTATTATAAAAGGTTTGTCGAGGGGTTCTCATCTATTTCATATCCTTTGACCAAGTTGACTCAGAAAATAGTTAAGTTTCAATGGTCTGAAGCTTGTGAGAAAAGCTTTCAGGAATTGAAAACACGGTTGACTACTGCCCCAGTGTTGACCTTACCAGAAGGTACACAAGGTTTTGTGGTATATTGTGATGCGTCTAGAGTCGGTTTGGGTTGTGTATTAATGCAGAATGGCAAGGTTATAGCTTATGCCTCTAGACAGCTTAAGGTTCACGAGAGGAATTACCCAACCCGTGATCTAGAGTTGGCTGTTGTAGGGTTCGCCTTAAAAATATGGCGTCATTATCTTTATGGTGTTCATGTGGATGTGTTCACCAATTACAAGAGTCTCCAGTATGTATTCAGTCAGAAAGAGCTTAATCTCAGATAGAGGAGTTACTCAAGGATTATGACATGAGTATTCTCTATCACCCAGGTAAGGCTAATGTGGTTGTTGATTCCTTGAGCAGGTTATCTATGGGCAGTACTTCCCATGTTGAGGAAGACAAGAAAGAGTTAGCTAAAGATGTACACAGACTTGCGCAATTCGGAGTTCATTTAATGGATTACAATGAAGGAGGAGCGGTAGTGATGAATGGGGTTGAATCACCATTAGTGTCCGAAGTGAAAGAGAAATGAGACCAAGATCCTATTTTTCTTGAGTTGAAGGCAAATGTTCATAAGCAAAAAGTGATGCATTTTGAACAAGGGGGAGATGGTGTATTGAGGTATCAAGGTAGATTGTGTGTACCAAGGTTGGATGAACTTCTAGAGAGGATCATAGAGGAAGCTCATAGCTCCAGATATTCTATCAATCCGGGTTCCACAAAGATTTATCGTGACTTGAGAGAAGTCTATTGGTGGAGTGGTATGAAGATCTGCATTGCAGAGTTCCTTGCTAATCGTCTGAATTGCCAACAAGTTAAGGTAGAGCACTAGAGGCCCGGTGGTATGGCTCAGAATATAGAGATTCCGGAATGGAAGTGGGAGATGATCAATATGGACTTTATTACTGGTTTGTCGCGGTCTCGCAGGCAGCATGATTCCATTTGGGTGATTGTAGATCGAATGACTAAATCAGCCCATTTTTTGCCGGTAAAGACTACCTATTCAGCAGAAAATTATGCTAAGTTGTATATTCAAGAGGTAGTCAGACTTCATGGAGTTCCGGTGTCCATTATTTTGGATAGAGGTGCACAATTTATTGCACAGTTTTGGAAGTCATTCCAGTAAGGTTTAGGTACAAAGGTGAACTTGAGTACTGCTTTTCATCCGCAGACTGATGGCCAAGCAGAGCGCACTATACAGACTTTAGAAGATATGTTGAGGGCTTGTGTGATTGATTTCAAAGGTAATTGGGATGATCACCTACCTCTCATAGAGTTTGCTTATAATAATAGTTACCACTCTAGCATCCAAATGGCTTCCTATGAAGCTCTTTAGGGAGACGATGCAGATGTCATATTGGATGGTTTGAGGTTGGCGAAGCTGGGTTGATAGGACCATATTTGGTTCATGAAGCTATGGAAAAAGTTAATACTATTCAAGAGAGGTTGAAAACAGCGCAGAGTCACCAGAAATCCTATACATCTAAGAGAAGAGACTTAGAGTTTGAAGTAGATGATTGGGTTTATTTGAAGGTTTCACCCATGAAAGGTGTTATGAGATTCGGCAAGAAGGGAAAACTAAGTCCCCAGTATATTGGTCCTTACAGAATATCCAAGAGGATCAGTAACGTGGCTTATGAGTTGGAGCTACCGCAAGAGTTGGCAGCGGTCCATCCATTATTTCATATTTCTATGTTAAAGAAGTGTATGGGTGATCCTTTACTTATCATATCTACTGAAGGTATTGGTATTAAGGATAGCTTATCCTATGAGGAGATTCCTGTTCAGATTCTAGACCGCCAGGTTCGCAAGTTGAGAACCAAGGAAGAGCATCAGTCAAGGTTCTATGGAGAAATCAGTTTGTTGAGAAAGCTACTTGGGAAGCTGAGGAGGACATGCAGAAGAGATACCCACATCTCTTTGAGTCCGGAGAAATTCCAAATTAAGGTACTAATCCTTTCTTGGCATTTGTTTTAATTTGGCATGTTGTGTTATATATTGCTTGATGGGTGTTTGAACTAAATGTTAGATGTTACACCCTTAGCCTACTTAGAGTGATCTCATTCGAGGATGAATGATCCCAAGGGGGGGATATTGTAACATCCCGCCTTAAAAAGAACTAGAATTAGAAATAGCTATTTTTGGAAAGAATAAAAATCTGGAAATTTGGCAAGTTATGCTAAGTGTGAGTTTTGGGTCAACTTCAAATGACCATAACTTTTAGTACAGGATGCGTTAGGTGGGCTATAAGGTATCAAATGAAAGGTCTTGTAATCCTCTTTCCGATGCCACTGAGTTTGCTAATTTTTGAGCTCGTATGAGGGAGATATGCCTATTTGAAGTCAGGCTATCCGGATAAGGAGAGTCACCTAGATTTAAGAGGGGTATTTTGGTCTTTTCCTTACCCAATTAAGCTAATTCATTTTTAGTAATTTATTTGGGGTCTACACTTATTTGGTTCAGTTTACGCAATCTAAATTAACGCTTAGGGTTTGAGAAATAGTTCAAGAAGAGGAGAAAAGGAGAAAGGTCAAGGCATTCTTGGAAAATTCTTGCGGAATCGAAGATCGTTTCGCCAAGGGTTGATCCCTAAAGAGGTATGTGAGTTCACATAGCGTTGGGTTCATTCACCCATGCGCCAATCATGTTAATTTCAGCATTGATTTCATCCTAGAAAGTTGAAGGTTTGATGTTCTTGAATTGTGTTCTTGTAATAAGATTTTGTTCTTGAGTTAGGATGAGATTGATGAGTTCTTGAGGAAATCGTGTCGATTTTAGAGTTGTGTTTGATTAGATTCTTGTGTACATGTATTAAGTATCCGAATCTAAAGAGAAATTTAGAAAAAGAATCGAATTTAGTCGAGTTAAGATCAGAAAACGAGTTGAAAAATTCATCGAAATAGCCTGGAGAGGGGCTGGGGCGGTGCTCCCTAGATGCACCAGAGAGGCTGGGGCGGCGCCCCAGCAGTGCGTCAGAATTGATTCCCATAACTTTAGGGGCTGGCGCCCCGCGCCAGTAATGCGCCCGGGAGGTCTGCCCCCACCTATTTTTCGTCGTCTAGCCCGTCTGAGTCCTTCTAAAGTGTACTAACACTTCCTATCGATTCTAACTACTCTAAATGACTTCTAACAATCAAAAAATCATCCATAAACATGAATCATAACCTTGAATATATAAATTCAAATTCAAGCTAGAGCTAAGATTCACGTCTTAAAAGTTCTTTGAGTCTTTTACAATTCTTTTAAACTTGTTTTAAGACTTGAGCATTGAGTTGAGTAAGAGTAAGAGTGAAGTTCATTTTCTTCAAAATGATATATGGGAACTAAGTATTCCCAAAGAGTAAATATTTTCACATTTAAGATGAGAGGAAACACCGATTTCCAAAAGATTTTTCATGAGCAGTTAGTACCATCTCTTTTAAGAGAAGATCTTTTGAGTAATAATCTCAAACCAAAAAAGAGTTATGTTTTCAAACATATGAACTAGTTACATTTTTGGGAGTAGTATTGAGCACCGATATGGGGACGAGTTCAGATAACTCAAGTCTCCATAAACCATGTAGCCACCATGGGTAGAAAAGGATCATACTTTTTAGATGATTCCTTAAGGCTTTTTAGCATAGACTGGTGGATCCATACCCCGGCAAAGTATAGGACGGCCCTAGCAGCGTGAGGCAAGACGATGTATCATCACATAGCTCATAGTGATGGTTGTCAATTAGAGAATCTCCCACAGAGTTACATGTATTTTCATATACAAACTAAGTTATTGTTGTGTTTCCAATACACTGAGTTTCTATCTACATGTTTTAAAGCTTTTCTTTATATTCCATTTCTATTTTTGCCTTATATTGAAATGAATTGAGTTGAGACGGGGTAAGTTTCTTCAGTTCCATTTCAAGCTGATGGCTTGTTTTAGAATTCCCCTCGCATGCTCGTACATTCCATGTACTGACGCCATTTGGCCTGCATCTTTTATGATGCAGATAAAGGTAATCAGGATCAGTATCCTGCGCGTCGTTGATCCAGTTGAGCATTTCAGAGTCATTTGGTGAGCCTCCTTGCTTTCCAGAGGATCCCTTTTATATTTGCTTTGTCATTTCAGTTGTTAGGATGATCGAGAGTCTTGTCCCGACATCCCTCATAGTATTAGAGGCTTCATAGACAGCTAGTTATAGTTCATTATTCTTTTCATTTTCATTCCGTTTATGTTGATACTTAAGTTGCCTTATTGGCCAGTTGAATGTTTCTTTTATAACATTCTAGTTTATTGCATGGATTTATCTTTGTTGAGTAAAGCCTTCTGCTGAGTAGTAAGTCAGGCCAAGGGTTCGCTTGGGACCAGCAATGGTTCTCGAGTACCAGTCCCACCCAGGGTTTAGGCTCGAGGCGTGACATTATTGGTCTTAGAACGTGTGATCATGGAATGTGGAAGTGGTTGGGTGGTCACTGGAACTTGCGGGTCAGATTGGTTGGAAATCACCGTGGGTTGTAAATTGAGGGGATGGGGTGGTGAAGTGTGGGTAGAAGATTGGAGGTGGGGGATTCAGCGATGGTGAGTGAGTAAAGGGCGATTTGGGGAAGATTCAGAGTCTAATGGGATAGGTGTGTTGGGTTCGGGGAAGAATGAGACTGTTGTATTTCTGAAAATGGAGGCATTGATGGCTAAATTTGAATAGGCAAAGAAGATTGAGAATTACCTGAGTTGATGGAGGCGCCATGGGTTGCAGAGGAGGGTGAGTGTGAACGCGTGGGCAGCGGCATCTGGAAGCTATTGACAAACATTTGAATCCAAAGATTTATCCTTTAAAGGTTGTTCCACAAAACAGTTTTCCCAAGATAAATCTACTTTGTTTTTAATTTTCAAGTTCGAAAATAGATTTTCGAAAGGAAAATTATCTTCTAAAAATAGAACATCTCTTGGACAAATAAACTTTGGACTTCACTGGATCAAAACATTAGTGGCAATAATATTTATTTGAAAATCCTAAATAAACACATGGAGTTGAACGACGATCTAATTTGTTCTTAGCATAAGGTGTAAGCCAGGGATAACATAGACAACTGAAAACGTCAATGGAATCATATTTTGGTGCATCTTGAAATAGAATCTCATATGGACACTTATCTTTTAAATTTGGAGTGGTTAGTCTATTTATAAGATAGACTGCTTGATGACAAGCAAAACTCCAAAAGGATGCTGGTAACGAAGCTTGATATAATAAAGTTCTAGCCGTCTCAATAACATATCTATGTCGGCGTTCAGTCAGAGCTACTCGTTGTGGTGTATCAATACCATGTGTTTTTAGATAAGATAACAAACTTTGAAATTCACCACCACCATCAGTGTACAAGGATAAATTTTTGTTTGAAATCATTTTTCAAGCAATGGAGGCAAAGTTTGGAAAATTTCCAGAACTTCCTTTTTAGATTTGAGAGTGAACAACCACATGTATTTGAAGAACTGATCAACGAATAAAACATAATATCTTTTTTTATCAATTGACAAAACAGGCGAAGGACCCCATAAATCACTGTAAAAAATTTGTAAGAGCCCTTGACTTTGCAAAGAGTTTTCAGAAAATTGCAACATGCGCATTTTATTTGAATACCATGAATTACAACTTGAAATTGTTCTAGAACGAGAAACATAAATGAAAAACATATGCAGAATTTTATTCAAAACATGTTTATTAGGATGTCCTAAGCGTCGATGTCACAGATTGAGAGGAACAACCACATTACGCTTAGGAGACTTTTGTGTGCTGCCTGACGGCCACTCATACAGCCCATCTTTGTTCACCCCGCGTAGTAGAGGCACCTCTGTACTCATATTCTTCACAAAATAATGAAAATGAAAAAATTCAATGGATGTCAGATTATCTTGAAAAAATTTTAAAAACAAAAATAAGGTTGCTTTTTATGGCAGAAGAACATTAAGTGTTAAGTAGTTTGAAATTATAGTTCGATGCACTTATGTTAGCGTTACCGATATGAGTAATTGAAATGGTGTTACCATTTCTCATTATTATATCTTCAGGACCATGGTAATCATGCATAGTAGCTAAACTCTGATAATCAGAAGCAATGTGATTAGTCGCCCCACCATCAACTATCCGAGGGGCTTGCTGTTGGTTAAAGAGAGCAACAAAGTTGGCTCGAGCTTGCAGATGGTTGTGTGGCTGAGAATGACAGACTTTAGCTGAGTGAACTGGGCGATCACAAAGTTGGAAACGAAGGTTGCTATCTGGTTGTGATTGATTTTTGCGTGGACACAATGGTTGTGAATGCCATGGTTGATTACTGGCAGCATTGTTACCTTGATGCCTATTATTTTTATTGGCGTTGTTTCGAGGAGGATTTGTAGATGTTCGTTGTGTTATGGAAGCGGTGATTCAGGCGGGTGTGGTTTCTTAGCTTCTTCATGCTTGAGAAAAAGCTCATGGTCGAGCAGCTTTTCATACAATTCTTCGTATGAGATTGTGGAATATCTTGCACGAATTGCGGTAGAAAGTTCACGACATTCAGATCCTAAGAATTTTAATAATGAGTTCTGAATTAGATACAGGTGCTCCAGCAGTTGCAAGTTCATCACATAGTGATCTAACTTGATGGAGATAATCAGCAACAAAACGAGTGTATGTGGTTACACGGGCCAATTGGGCACGCAAACTAAAGATTCTTGTTTGAGACTTGTTTGCATAAGCACTATGCAGAGCGTCCCAAGCCGCTTTGGCAGAGTCAGCATCGACTACAGTGGCAGCAAGAGTTGGTTCACCAGAGGCCAAGATAGCATTTTAGATCAACTGATCTTGACAAAACCAAACAAGAAACGCAGGATTTTTGATATCTTAATTGTTTTGAGAGAGCGTGTGAGGGAGCAGGAATGGATCCATCGAGATGGCCATAGACATTGTGGCCATGCATAAGCATCGATACTTGAGCTTTCCACAGAGAGAAGTTGTGGTTGCCAGCTAATTTGATTGGCAACTGTGTGACAGAATTGAACTGGACAATCGTGGCATTGCTGTTAGAATTAGAATTGACTACAGAAACATTGGGGTCCATTGCAACGTGAAGAATAGAGAAGGTACTCGTGAGAGTGAAGAACAGAGAAAGTGCTCGTGAGAGTTATAGAAGCTCTGATACCATAAAGAGTAAGCCGATATTAGAGAATGAGTCGATGCTTTTATTAATTTATGTTGTGCAGTATATAAAGGGCTATGCCCAGTTGATACAAAGTCCTAATATATACAAAGTATGTATATGATAACAATAAGAGATAAAATAGGAAAATGAAGTGATTGAGATGGACTCTAATTCTAGAAATATGAAAAACAACTAAACAAGAATCATATTATACTAAAAGTGAGAAGCCACAAATTTAAAAGTTGAAATACCATTTTACCCCTACACCAAATTAAAATAATATACAATATATAATTAATTAAATAAAAAATAATAATAATTTATTATAAAGTAAATTCCTCCTATTAAATATAATAATTTGTATGTTTTAATGTTAGCCTACTGCTTAATTGAAAGAATTTTTAAACTTCTTATACATGTAGTCTTTTTATCTTCCTTATAAATTTTATCTTATTCTATTTACTAATGGTAGCCTTTTCACTTTTCAGCTTATTATATTATATTATATTATTATTATTATTATAAATTTTAAAAGTGAGGAGATATTAAGTCAAAACTTAAAAAATAAAAATAATCATAAGAAAGTATTACATTTATTCCGAATGAAAATCAACTAAGCTTTTTGCACTTCTCTTAGTTAATTTAAATAACTTAATATAGTAGTATTTGACCTCATGAAAACGTGTATCTTTTGGAATCCAAATCAAGTTCACTTAAGTAATTAGTATGTCATGCCTCGAAAAAGTCAAAGAGTTGTATTTGAAGTATGGTTATAGTGATTCATTTATATTTGTTTATTTACTATAGATAATATTTAGCACTATTCACTTAAATATTATTTGTATTGATATTTTTTCTTATTTTATTTGCTTTAAATATACATCTTTATAATTCATATCTAATTACCTATTCAATTGTTTTCTTTAATATTCATTACTCTTATGCTTTTCATATTCATACCCTCTAAATAATTAATTTAAAACTTTAAGATATCTTTTGATATTCCTCTATTTTAATCTATATAAATTCAACTTCTAAATTTCATGAGACCCTTATCCAAACACTTATATCATCATTGTACTATTTGATTCATGTTTTTGTTTGATTCGATAAAAGAAGTCTCTTGAATTTTGATTAGTTATGGGAGAATGTGAAGACAAGAACTAAGAAAATTATGTTTCTAATTTTGTATTTCTTTTTCCATATGTATTATTATGATTAAAGTCTTAAGAAGATGAATATGTTGCATTTTTTTCTATGTTTATGTGTTTGTATTTTCTCTATATTAGACTTCTTTAATTTAATTTTTTATGAATTTCTGATTATGGTAAGTGTGTATTTTTATTCGAGCTTAAATTATTCATTTATGACTTTATTAGAAATTTATTACTATTAACCAAGGTTCAAGTTTACAGCTGGTTGTTTAAAAGAAATTACTTTTAAACACTAATAATTTGTATGTTTTAGTGTTAGCCTACTACTTAATTGAAAGAATTTTTAATCTTCTTAAACACTAAATGCATTTCATTTGGTGTTTCTTGTCCCACTTTTAAATATTTATTTGTAATTGAATTTTATTACTCATTACACACATGTTTTTATTGAATTATAATCGTTCTAAAGAATTTTAAAAAAATAAATATGGGACACACGTGCAAAGCACGTTCCCAGAAACTAGTAAGCTAAAACGTAGGAAGAATATTCAGTCGTTATTAGTTTCAAGACAAAATCTTGATTACATTCATAGATTGTAATAGGTGTGATCTTGTTTATTGTAAGGGAATTCATTGACTTAAGAGGGTAGAGGTAGAACGGTTGGAAATGTTTCTTTAGTGTTACAAAGGTAGTTGGGCTCAAGTTTAGTGAAAGAGTTTGGTAAAGTCCTACAAGTGGTAGGTCGTAGTTTTTTACTCCCCTGAGCAAAAGAGTTTATAAGGTAAAAATCTTGTGTTGATTTATATTCCATAATTTACTTTCCTGCATAAATTCTCAAATAACTTGATTATTTAAATGCTATTTTGCTTATTTGTTTCCGTTGGAAATAATTTCACTATATAACTAGTCATAGAACATATAATGTCCGCTTCAGTTTTCGCTCAATTGACAGTTTCTCGAATTTCATAGGCCAAATGATAATATGAAGCCCAACCTAAGGAAGGATAGCTACTAGATTTTTCCTTTTGCTTTTCTAATTAACAGTGACTGAAATTACACAAAAAATATATTGTGAGTGAAGGTTTAAAAAAAGAATTTTTTTTTTGTAAGAACTGCGCAATGAAGAAGGGACAGAGTGTCAAGAACGTGAAATAATGCGCGAATAAAGGAACTCGTTCCAAGTATCGGGCAATCCAGGGAGGCACCAATGTATACAATCGGCATAAGTGGCAGGATCAGCCTGTTGTTCAGGCGTTAGCATTTTGCCTTGACGAATTGTGTGAACTGATGTGTGTGCATCTTTTCTATACTCTGATAATGTTGTAATGTTGAGAAAGTATACTGGAATGTTGATGGATCTAGTCACATTTGCTGCTATCACAAACAACCTTTTATCTGTTCCAACATTTAGTGGCATTGTTGTGTTCAGTATTGGGGCTGTCTCTTTTGCACATTTTATTCCATCAGGATTTTCCCAATCTAAGCTCCTGTTTAAATAACGAATTAGTATATTTTATAGTTAATGTCAACAAAAATTCAAAAGAGAACGGATTTTTCTTACTTGATATGAAGAGGAGACATGCTCATGAAGAAGACTTGGGTGCGATCGGGATCTATATTTTTATCGACCCACTGGGACCAAGTTGTCAACACTCTTTTATAAGCTGTTGGTCTGTCTATATCATCGTATTCTGTTGCTCCTTCATCGAACGATCCTCGTCTGTTAGGTAGGAAACACAAAATCACACGATAATTAATGTCCATGTTTTGAAATCTGGAATTTTTAATTTGTTTGGTATGACTTATGAGTAATTTTACTTACAGAATTTTCATAGAGAAAGTGTTCATCCACCAAATGTATGTGTTGAAGATGAGATAGTCAACATTCTTCCAGTTGTTGCCATGCTTGTCGATAGATTCAGGCATAATGATTCTGTTCAAGATGCTATGCATATTTGGATCATCTGAGTTTGACTCTACTAGAAATGGAGCCCAGTAAAATTCCACCGTCGCATTGTAATCCTGCATATATTCATATAAAAAGACAGAAAAAGTTATTCTCTCTATCTCATATTTTATATGAGTTGGTTTTAATTGAATGTAAGAAAGAAAGACAGACTTTTGAAATTTGTGGTCTAAAATAAGTGATAGATGTTTATGTGGCTATAAATCATTTTATTAAATGCAAAATAAGTACTTTAAAATTAAATTGTTACTCCTTTTGTCTCAATTTATGTGACATATTTCGTTTTTCGAGAATTAAACAGTTTAAGTTTGACCGAAAATTTACTCGTGGGATATTCAATTTTTTTAAAATGAAATTTATGTATTTGTAAACTACGTAAAAAGTACCATAAGTCACAATAATTGACAATTCAAAATCTTTAAAAAAATATATGGAAAAAATTATGATCAAATATATACTTGTTTGAATAACGAAATTCGAAATAAATTAAAATTGAGTCAGAAAGAATACTTAATATATAAATATATTATTCGTTTTTAGAGTGACCAAAAAGGAAAAGAAATGGGAATCATATAAACCATGATAGAGAAAGAAATAGAATACATACACTAAAACTCAATTTTCCAATAGTCCAACCACTATTAGAATTTAGAACCTTTCACCAATATTAGGTAGAAAAAAAAAACTTTAAATAGACTATGAATCTTTCTTATTTCGTAGTGGTGACGTGTCCAATTAATCAAGTTTATTTATTACGCAACAGTACATCATTAAATTGACTAGCGGAGATGCCACCTTTAAAGCACAGTAGTTCATACTTATTTGGGATAATTACTAAATTAATATTATTAATTAATTAGGTAACATTAAAGTGATTTTAATTATTTCAAAAGTATTTAACATTAGAGAGTTTAATTATAGCATTAAAGTCTTGTCAAACTAAAAAAAGGCAAAACATAATCATTATGTTTAATGAGAAAATCAATCTTTTTAAAAAGCTATTATTCTCTTTATCCAACTTTATATGACTTACACTTTATGACTCATTTTTCCCCCAAATATTTATTTTCTCTTTTTTAATTCATGTCAAATTAAACTAAACTCATATAAAATGACGGAGTAGTATTAGGTTATAGAAATATAGATTACCTGAATTGTGAAAACCGACAAAGAACCAGTTTTGTTTAAGCTTTTTCTTGCAGAGGGAACAACAGATTGAACCAAACAAACCATGGATTCCCATTGATTCCTGTTCAAAGAGTCTCCTACAAACATGAGTCTCTTGTTCCTCAATTTCTCAAGAAGCAATCTTGGTTTAAACCTGAAATTATTTTAGTTAAATGAGTAAACACATAAAGTAACAACCGACAGAGAATTTTTAGAAAGACACCTTAACCCCTGATATTATTCATAAATGAAGGATCCTTGGTCTTACTTGGGTAAAGAACAGTCTCTGGGTTGCCATCTCCAGTTCTGATACATAGAGTCTTGTCTTCCATTCCTCAAGCAAGTAACTTGAGAAGTAAGGAACTCACATTGATCTTCTTTGTAAATTGGGTGACTTACATTATCATAAACCCAATTCCCTATGAACAGATCGCAATCATCAGGTGGCAATTCAATGTTCTCTTGATCAGGCATTTCAATGCTCTGTTCTATCTCTGTCTCGAATACCGTCCTTGAGTTCATTAGCATTGATGATGAAACTCTGTTTTCATCATTTTCTAATTGAATTTTGGGTCTTGAGAATGGAAATTCAGCAATGGACTTGAAATCTTCATTGTATATGAAACAACTAAACAAGAATACAGAGAAAACCACGACGACTATTGACAGATTATTGTTCTTGTGTCCGCCGTGCTTCATCTCTGGCAGTTGAGATGGGAAATGCCACTACTGCTCACAATTGGAAATATAAACAAGCACTAGCATCTCCAACTTTTTCTTTTTCTTATTATATTAGTATTAGAGTATTATTAATTTTGTGTTACCAAAAGTATTTGGTGAAATGGGGTTTTCAGAAAGATGTTGAATTAGAGTAGTGTAGGTGAGTAGAGAATTGTCATTCTCAGATTTTGGTATTTGTTTCAAACGAACAACTACCATTGTTAGATGTGTCATATGTGTGATGTGAGATGTGAGAGAGATTGAGAGAGAGGAGTGATCTCAAAGCCTCTTTATCGAACAACCCCACCAAAAAAATAAAAAAATAGTAGCAACTCATTCACAGCGGTATAATTAGACATATTTCACTATTATATATATATATATATATATAATTTATATTTTTAAAACATTACATATTTTACGATTAATTAAGTGTTTTCTACCATATAATTAAAAAGATACATTTAGATATATGTATTTTTTCTACAAAATACACTAAAATAGGAAAAATGGCGAGCGAGATGGGGAAGGAGGCGAGCTAGATTTTTCATATATTCCTGATTCACATGTATCTGGTGAGAGGCGAATGAGATGGAAGAGGGGCAAGGGAAGTGAGCAAGATTTGTTATGTATTCCAAATACATATACGAATCCACTTGGATACAATGGATCTCGAACAAATAATACATAATTTTGACCTCATGTATTCCGAAATACATGTATGTGGACGTATCTGAACGCACTAAAATTTGGTAAGATACATAATATTGCAAACTAGAGTGTATCTAAGTAATTAGCTCCTAAACTAAATAGATTTATGTAAGTTTTCCTGATTTTTATAGCAATTGATTATGTTTTTATAATATGTGGAATAATATCTATTACTATTTCAAAAGTGAGTTAGTAGACAAGCCATAAGCTGTTTTCCAAATTTGAAACATAACTTCAAATCAAATTTTGAATTTTCACGATCAAATACTGATTTTCAAATAAAATAAAATTTATTTTTAAAAAATGTGAATCGTATCTTTCTAGCCAAACGAATAACTAAGAAGTGAAAAGAAGTGTTCGACTGCACAAATATTTTAATTTTTACAATTTTCATATCAACAAAAAGAACATGTGGTTGCTACAACAAAATTTACTCTGTCCTTTAGATTTTCGGGTGAATCTTACAATTTAAAAATAGTACTAAAAAACTATCAACTATTTCCTTCGCTCACTTTTATTTGTCTACTATTTTTACTTTTACCCTCTCACTTTTAGTATATCAAGAGATTTTATTTTTCTTCATATTTTACCGTTAACATTAATTATTTATTCCTCAAATCATTTTTCAAGACTCAAAATTATATATTAATTAATATGAATATTATGATAACACTCATATTAATTATTAATTGAAGAAACGTGTAAAATTTAAAATTGCTAAATAAAAATAAATGGAATAAATACAAAATATTAAATGGAGTCCACAAAATATTTTCATGGTCCCAACTTCTGAATGATGGTAAGCAGGCATATTAACAGCCTCTCACTTATAATCACTCACATTTATTGGTATGTATGTATATATATAATATATCATGATCAATTATAGCAAGTTCTTATTGCATTTATGTATTGCAAAATTTAATTTTTATTATTGTAGCTAATATTAATTCACCTAATGGTATAAAATTATTAATGTTGAAGATTACATTTTTTATTTGTTTTCTTTATGTGTTTCAATATATCCAGCGAGCTCGTGGATATTGAACAGAAAAACATACATAGAGTTAGAAATTAGAAACAACAAGAATAAAAGAAAACAAAACAAGTGGGGTCGACATTTAAGCTGCTGTACTTTGAGCTTCTCCTTTTACTAGATATAAGAGTCCGTGCGTGCACGAGTCCAATATATACTATTCCTTTATTCATCTTATGTGGCACATATAGAATTAAAAGAGTTTAATCAAAAAAATTATATAATTTTTAAATATTTTAATTTGTTAATTATTGTAATTTACGGTACTTTTAAGTAATTTTCAAATAATATATGTTACTCACTTGTTCCAATTTTATATATCACATAAGAAGCTTTGAGAGTCAACCAATTTTTTAATATACTTTTAAAATATTTTAAGTTGTTAATTATTGTGATTTATAATTTTCTTGATTAATGTAAATTTAAAATAATATATGAATATCTCTCTATCGCAATTTATGTGGCACATGTGAAATTTCAAGAGCTAACAAAATTTTAATATGTTTTTTAAATATTTTATTTTGTTAATTATTGTAACTAATAGTATTATTTTTTTAGTAATATTTATACATATAACATACTAAAAAGGAAAATAAGACAAATAAATTAAAATGAAGAAATTAATAAATATAAATAGAGAAGAAAGGCAAATCCGTAAATTGACCAACTGGCCATAAGCTCCTTTATTCTCTTCTATATAATAGAGTAATTTTTATTTATAATATTATTTTCTTAGTAATATATATACATATAACATATTAAAAAGGGAAATAAGACAAATAAATTAAAATACAAAAATTATTATATATAAATAGAGGAGAAGGATAAATCGATCAATTGACCGACCGACCCTAAGCTCCTCTATTCACTTCTAGAAGTGGGCATGATATAGTATATACCGAATTATCATACCATATTAAAATTTTGATTCCATGATTTTGATATTATGGTATTTGGTATGATATATGATATACATTTTAATTTTTTTGGTATTTGACACGATATTTGATATTTAGAAACAACATACCGAAATATCGAATACAATACCGAAATATATAGTTACATAAATAATATAGATATATATTATTAAAATATTAACAAATATGCAACCTAGTATTAATATAAACTTAGAAGTTAAAACTTTGACTAGTCTATTTCGATTGAAACGTATTTAATGTAATTGATTAACAAAAGGAGTTATTTGTAAAAAAAAAAAATTGAATATATATTTCTGCATGTGTAATACTTGTTGAAGTCATAATACTCGATTATACGAGTATATATCTGTTTCAATTTATTTGTTCTTATATAAAAAATTAAGAATAAATTTGTTTTTACTTATTGATTTTACTAAATCAAAAGAAATCTAGTATTAATCAAATTTAAATTTTTAAAAATAATTAATAAGGTTAATTTAGTAAAATAAATATTTTATTATGTCAATATGAACCAAGTAAAATGAAAAATGAAGCTGATGAAGTATATTCTTACTCCCTCATTTTCAAATTATCTGTCATAAATTTTAAAAATAATCATGTCAAATTATTTTGTTATCTTAGAAGATCAAAACCAAACTAATATAGTTTCTTATTAGTTGAACAATTCAAGGGTCAAAAGTATTGGTTAGCTTTTTATGTTTGAGAAAAGTAAAAGCTACGGAAGCTTTTCTATATCGTATTCGTATGACACCGACAATTTTCTCGTGTATCCCTTTCTTTCCAAGTTAAGGCAACTTCCTACTATTGCTTTTTTTTTTCTTTCTTTTTTGCACTTTCCAACGTACTTCCTTCCTACCCGTTGGTACTCCGCATCTTCACGAAGAATTCAATTTCACCGGGTTCATGTTGAAAATAGCGGGGCAGTCGTTACACCATTTGTGCAGGTCGCTACTTATGCGACAAGAAATTTCGCTATATGCGTTCTTAATAAAATAAATTTATATGCAATAATAATTAGACAAAAAAATGAGTATTGAAACTTTGTATATGTTTAAAAAGTAACGAACTACTTAAACACAAGATATTAAAATAAACATTAATATTACAACTGTATTTGACGAATTGTCACGTTTTGAAGAAGTTGTTCACACAGGCAGTGTGGCTTCACTTTGTAGTTAGTTTGCTCATTAAACAGGCATGTAGACGATCAATGATTGCATAATTAGATGCACTTTCAAATACCTTTTTTCTCTATAAAAAAAATTAAATAATTAATTAAAAATTCATCATCAATTCTGCTAGGCAAGTCATTTTTAATATATTTCATTAAAGAAAAAGCTCTTTCACTTAGGGATGGCAATGAGGCGGTGTGGGACGGGTTGAGCTTAATCCGCCTCGCATAACAACTTTTTTTAATTTTCAATCCGCCCACTCCGCCCGTATAGATCCGCCCAGCATGAACCCAACCTGCATATTTTTTTAGTATTTTCTTTTTCTAGTTAAGTTTGATACTAAAAATAAAATTCAGTTTTTTAATATTAAGTTTTATTAATTTAATAGATAATGACTTAATAGCTTATTTTTTAGAGGTCAATTGGAAAACATGTAAGAAATTGTATTATATTTTATTGAATTATTTTCAGTTTAGTACTAATCAATTACATATTGATTTACTTGATCATTGCATCAGTTCATGTACTTCAGTTCAACATTTCAGATTTATCATGTTCAATTTACCAGACTTGTGATGCATGTCTCACATACTCAGTACTTTCAAAGTACAAATCATATACATCTCTACGCTATATTGTTTTATAATATAGGTTCAGATGTTCAACATCAAGGTACTATTTCTGATCAGCTTAGTAGCAGCATTGGTGACTCATCATCCTTCAAGGACAACCCCTATGTTATTTTTCTTTATTTTAGTCATTCAATTTTCAAACAGTTAGAGTTATATGGGGCTTATCCCAGTAACTCATCTTTGTAGAGGCTTTTAGATAGTGAGTCAAATATTAGTTTTCACTTTTATGAATTGGTTTAGCACGAATTTCATTTTGATCATTAAGTTAAGACTTTGGATTTCTAATATCCTTCCGGCTCAGCTTCCACATCGATTATTTAGTTTATGTGTACGGATCATAATATCATGCCGAATCATGGGTTAGCTTGGGCAGTGGCGGAGCTAGAATTTTTAATAAGGGGGTTCAAAATATGAAGAAGTAAATACACGAACTAATCGAAGGGGGTTCGACATCCACTATATATAAATAAAAATTAATTTTAACCATGTATAAATAGTATTATTTTCCGCCGAAGAGGGTTCGGATGAACCCCCGACAGAAGGCTGGCTCCGCCCCTGAGCTTGGGATCTCTTGTGGCTCTAAGGATCAAGTTACGACTAGGAGATAGTCTCGGATTGTGACAGTGAGAGTTGGTCTTTACTTCTATGACAAGGGCAAGACATTCGTGGAAAAGAAATCCCGGTAGTGGGCAAGGAGTGCATCATGTCGCAACTAGTATGTCATATTTTCAAAAAGATGGTCGGTGTGGATCATCTCGTTCGCAGTGAGGCTTCATGTTTGCGAAGGAAATCAAATGCTTAGAAAAATTATATTTTCCATTTCGAACATAGACTTTATAATTGATTTTTGGAGTTTAGGTGCTCAGATTTTTGTCATTCCAACTGGGATTTGCTCATTTTGTCTTGGGATAGGATTCTAACCTTGTATTTATCATTATTATTATTTTTCAATCATTAATTTCATGATTTAATTATGTTTGGGTGTTAGAAAGTGGAGATTTGTCTTAAATCTAAAAATCTTATTTGGTTAATTTGAAGGTCGATTGGTATAGTTAGATTTTGTTGATTTTTGAGTTGTAGAATCGATGGACTATGATTTTGAAATAAAATTGCGCGCTATTTTGACTTTGGGTTGATGATATTATGGGTCCAAAATAAAAGTATACTTCATATGATTTTTTTCCTATATCCAATTGAGTTTAGGTGAAGTTGCTTCATTATTGTTGAGGATTCCAATTTCTTTGATTAATCCCAACATCAAGCTCTATTCCTATCTTTTATAATAGTGTTGTAGAAATTCTTGTATCCAAATTTTTTGGTTGGAACGCTTCGTCTTCCACATTTTTATTAAATATCATCCATGTGTAGAGGAATTTGTTGCCGTCTTCCACATTTTTGCAAGCATGTGTTGTAGCTGACATTCCGAGGAGTTTAAAAGAAGAAAAAAAATCATGAGATTTAAATTGTATGTTTCATTGTGATTTTAGATTGGTTCTTATATATTTTATGGTGCATGTGATCTCCTTGAATGAGTCTCATGGACTCCAACTTCTTCCTTGCATTATTCCATTGGGCCAATAGCTCGAATATCTCAAGTCATTCCTCAAAAAATGTGTGAATTTTAAGTTGGGCTGATATACAGGTCGAAATGAAACTCATATATATACACTGCTAAATGGCCTAAAAAGGGTTCAAAACGCAGCAACATCAGAAAGTTGAAATAAATGGGCCAAAACTCAACAGTTGAAAGGCCCAAGTACTGAATCAGACTAGGGCCCAATTTCCTTTTTCTTTTTGCTCATTTAGTTATCTAATTGTATTTTGTGTCAACTCTAACATTATTGTTTGGTTTAATTTAATTAAATCCCTTAACGAAGAACCTTTTTGTTATGTTAATTAAATCCGTTAAGTGATTTTATTTAATTGTTTGTTTACTTAGTCATTTGTTTGATAAAAAAACACTTTCTTTCTAAAAACTATTTCAAGTTCTCATTTTTGACAAAGTTTACTTTTTCTCTAAATTATTTCAAATGTTCAAGTTCATTTCTTTTCAAATGATTTTTAATATATCTTTATTTACTTTAAATCATTTTTCAAAAAGTTAATCAAATAAAAGTTTTCAAGTCGTAGAGTAACTGCGTATTAGCGGACATTTCAAGTGCCTTAAAAACCATTTTAAAATGTAATAAGAACCTCGTATCCTTTTCTCTAAAAATTTTAGGCTTAATTATGTTAAAGTCTTTAAACTTAAGTTTTCTTAATTTATTTAAAAAAATTAAGTGGAGGCTTTTTTTTCTAAGTATTTTTCTTAAAATATTTTATACTTAGAATATTTCAAAAAGTGATTTTTATAAAAGATAGTAAAATCACGACATAACATATATTATCACATCAATTGTGTCCATTGACGTCCTTTATGTTTGTCTATGAGGCAAGTACATAATGATGAACTCAAAATTAAGAAAAAGAGATGATGATAAATATGAATATGATAAATGATCTAGGGTATTGCATACTATAATCTACTCTAATTTTCATTAATTGAGATGTTGTATATTCCTAAACATATGTATAGCAACAAAACTCTCGAACTATGCACTAATAACACGGTCTAGTCGTAATGTCTTAAAGTTACAAAATAGGAATGAGAATTGACCCATTAGTGGGAGATGAAGGAAATTGAATCGGGTCACCCATGTGGATCAACCCAGCTCAATATTGATAAATGAATAATATATAATAGTTATATATATTATATTTATTAATAAAGGGGAAGAGATACAACTATTTGAAAAGTTTTGTCCCTTTAGGATTATAAAAAAGGTTTTTTCTTTAACAAGGGGACATGTTTCCCAAAACAGAAAAAGAAAAGGTGCACTTGGTAAGTTAAAACTCTGTTCAAGAATGATCAAGATGGTCTTCACATTAGACATGTCAAAGGGCAATAATACACTTTTGCTTAGTTTTGGAAACCTATGATATTCTGACTTATAGCTAATATAGATCATTTTCTCCAACTTTTCATACTAAGAAGGCCTCTCTTTTTGGCGAAGTTATCAATAGGTTGGCCGGGGTGTATACCAATAGGTGGTTTTTGAAGATAAGAATTATGGCAATATGTTGACCACATTACAAACGACATCAAAATCATGAGTCTCTTTTTTCTTCTTAATACAAATGTTAGTATTTCACTCCCAATTCTAAATTACAAGGAGAATCAAAGAGCGGCACGCCTTAACTTGAAACAAAAAAGAAAAAATCAAAAACCCAAAAGACAAATGAATAAATGAAGAGAGTGAGACGCAACAATGTGATGTAGACAAAGCAACCTGTATCAGCATCATCAACATACTTTGATACTTTCTACAATTGGTAAATCGAGAACAACAGTAGTAATAATAATCAAACACGATATCTCACAAGAGGATCCTTAAGAATAAGACGTTCGTGATAGACTCTCCATGCATAATCCTCAAAAGAAAATGAATTGAACATTGGACTTTCCTCTTCTACCGGTATAGTTGTTGAATCATTGTCGCCAAGGCCACCATCATCTTCTTTGTTGAGCACCGCGCTAAGTGGTGATGCTGGTGATTTGATAGGAAGCAAAGGAGAGACGCTGTTTTCATGAGCTAGTGTAACTAACAATGTCATTGATACACATTGTGAGTTACTACTACTGCTGTTGATTTCACCATTAGTTATAGGTACTGGTCTTCCTCTCACTTTTTTCACCTTTCCATTACTCCATACCTGTCCATGTAAAACTATTGTCTATAGTAATCTCGATTTGATAACACTTAAAAATAATATCACTATAGATGCTAAAATTCTTTCAATCCATCTATACTTTTACCAACACTAACGCCCAAAAGATTATTATTATAAGCTAGGGGCACCCAATATTATTCCTTTTAAATTGACATCGAACAACCAACTACAAAATTCATACTTAATTAAACGTCCTAATTAAATATTCTTTCTTCAATTGGCTTTTAAGTTTATAGCAAAATAATGTAAATTATGTCACAATCATTACCAACATTTTGGTGGGTAGAGAATAATGGACCCTTTAATTAATACTCCGTCCGTCCGTATTTTCATTTTTACTTGTTACTTTTGATATATCAAGACATAATTATTTTTTCCATATTTTACCTACCTGCCCTTAACATTAAAATACTATTCTCCAAATCACTCTTGAATACCTAATATTAAACATCAGTTACTAAGAATAATATGGTAAAATACCTATCTTAATGAATATGTCAAGTCAAACAGTTACAACTAAAAATGAATGGAGCGAGTATAAATAAATAAATGCCCTTTCCCTATCGAAGTTGGATTAGAGGAAGCTTTTCGGATGTAACAAGTTATATAACACGATAGAAGTCTTAATTATTAAATTAGGTAATCAGCTACTACTTATTCAAATATTTTAATAATTTTCTATAGGATTTTACTCTAAAGCCGTCATTGTCATATTATAACTAATGCATTACTAAAAAATCCAAGGTAGACGATTAATGACAAGTATTTTTAAACTTGAGGAATTTTATATTACTGCACCTACTATTTATATTTATTTCATTCTGGAATGATCACGAGTAAAATAAGATATAATTAACATATTTTTCTTAAATATAATTACTTGTAAAACCATTTAGACCAGATACGATTTGTCAATTAGAGCTCATGTAGGTATCCAAAAAATTTCAAGTTGAGACAGAAGATGTGACATTAAGGCGGCAAACCTTACAATTAATTGTCGGTTTAATAATATTATTATATTGTAAGTACATTCATCGTGTCAAATAAAACAAGATTTAGAGCTCCAAATATGTATATCAAAGGGCCTAAATATCTAAGATATGTTAGGTTTAGTGGGGTCCTAATTGAGGCTGCTAATTAATTATATCACGGAAACGTCTATTTATTTTGACCCGACCAAACACCCCGAGATAATTCAACTTGTATACGAATTAAGAGGTCGATTAATTTGAAGACAAGTTATAATGAGATTAGTTATCTTAAAATTAGTTATATTGGAATTTTAATCATGTTTGAATTAATTATTTTAGTATTATTTTTTAGTGAATATTTGGTCTATATATTAAAAACAACATGCATTGCATAATTTTTAAAAATAAGTTGTTTGTTTTAAAAAAATATCCTTGAAAAGTAAATATATAAAGAGGATTTAAGAGGGATACTTTTTATCATTTTAATTATTTTATCTAGAAATAAATTATTTCTTAATTATTATTCCACCCAAGACAGAAATAAGTTATTCCATTCCAATACTAATTATTCTATTAATCATGAAATAATTAATCCCAAATTAAACTTTATAAACAAACAAGATATTCAAAATTATTCCACTTTATCCATTACACCAAATGTGTCTTTAAGGGTGTGCTTTATAATTTATTTTTAGGAAATGGTTTTGGTCATCTTTAATAGGAGAAAAAATGTTCGGAAATTTGGAAATCATTATTAACAAAAGAAGAAAAATCATTTATGATTAGTGGTGGAAAATGTATTAACGGATTAGACAAATACTTGTATATTTTATCCCTTACAAGCACTACATATTAGTTTTTGGATATTCGATAATTCGACCTTCTTATACATTGTATTTGATTCTATCCATATTATACAACTTACACATTATATTTGATTCTATCCATATTATATATGTGTAATACTAATAAGTTTAATTTATAAAAATTCAATATATTAATACCCTATAGTCCCCTATCCATTATATCATATCTTTTACTATTGAATAATATTATATCATTCATTGATTAACACTAAATAATTCTATTCTCATACTAACCTAGATAAGAATAAAAATGTTTTACAAGCAAGACAAAGCATGGGACAGAGAGCTTCAATTCTGGTTATACATTTTAAAGAGCGAATTATTAAATGAATTAAGATTGTTAATTATTATGATCTAATTTAAAAGTTATAATAAAAAATCTAATTCATATTAAAAATGTTACCTGAGCAATATCACCAAGGGTTACCATGACTGAGTCGACTTGAGGGGCGACAGATACCCAACCTGAATCAGCCAACATGGAGTACTTCCGGCAACGAATTTGATAATTTAACCCAACTACATACGGGTAAACCCGACCCGGTGAAAGTGGCATGTTACTTGAACCGCTCTCGGATTCGGATATCCACATCAACGAATAGAACCGGGTCCGATCTTTCCCGACCGGGTTCTCAAACCCAACAGCACACGCCAGTTCTTCAATCAACTCCAACCCTAGTTTCTCCATTTGGGAAGTAAATTCATGAATAGAACTAAACCCCAACTCCATTGAACTTGACTCGTCGAGACAAATTGACCGGCCGCAGACAACGTCGTCGTCGTCGTCGTCATCGTCATCGTTATCGAAGCCTAAGGGCCAATTCTTCTGGAAGCAGAGTTGTTTCTCATCATTGAAAATGGATAAGGATTCCGATTCAGCTGATTGAGCGAGGTGAGAGGAGATGGAGTGTTGTGTGAGCTGGAAAAACCCGTGTTGTTTTGCAGCGGAAAGGAGGTTAGAGTGAAGAATTGATTTTACATCGGAAAGAGAGATGAGAGGAGGAGTTACGGTGGTTGATGGCGGAGATTGACGGCGACCGGGAAAGGAGAGAGAAAGGGTGGGTGGGATACGGTGGAGGAGACGAGATAGAGAATCAGCAGCTTCACAAGTGGAAAGAAGATTATGATTATTATTAGAGTGTGCTGATGGAGTTGGTGGAGGAGCAGTAGTGGTGCCGTAAGGAGTAGGAAGATGATGGAGGTGGTGTTCCTGTGTAGACGACGCCATTAATTCTTTATGCTTCGTCTTTTTTGTGTGTTGTGGAAGAAATGCAGCTTGGTGAGCACTAAATTTATTAAAATGGAAACCAACGAAGCCGCAATATTTTTCAACATCTAAAACAACACATCAATTAGTATAAATATTATAAAATAAATATTCATACCAATTGTTGGTTTTTTAGGATCCCCTAAAATTTATAGACAAGTAAGGTGAATGGTAGAAGCTTATGATTAAATAATGATCAAAATTTATGTAATTTATCTATCATAAAATAAAATATGACAAATATTTTGAAATAGATCAGAGAATATGCTATAGTTACTAATATAAAAAAAAAAAAACTAATATATATAAATTAAGAAATTGTTATCAAATGAAAATAGTCTTCTTTTTAGCAAAGACATAAGTTATTATCGTGAAAAAGTACATAGCATTTTGTATACATTATATAGTGATTCAATCAACATATATTCTTCTTATAATAGTTAGTGACTCATTTTCAATTTCATAATATACACCTGCATATGTAGCAGTTAGTTATTTGTAATAAAGATTCATGATAATTACATACTGACATTTGAAATTTTGATGTACATAAATTATAATTGGACATACAAGTAGTTATCATTTCTTCTATAAATTTAGTAGAAGAATATTAATTGTGACTTTGGCACCTATATATATATACAACATACATTATATCAACTTTTCAATGATTCGCTTCATAATTTAGTTTACAAACAAATATTTCAAGTAAAAATTGAAAAATAAAAGATTTTTTTTTAACCAAAAAAGGTCCAAGAGGGCCAGAAACTTATAAAATCAAATAAGTTATATGTATGTTTGTTGTACCCGACCCACAAGACCAGACAATAAACAAAAACAAATTAAAAGAGAAAAGCAAAAAGTAGAGAAAACAGAAACAATTATCTGAAAAGGGAAAAGTGGAAAGGGTTAGCGTCAAATATCTTACTTATTTTTTGTTTTCGGTATTTAGGCAAAAAAAATATTTAAAAATAAATTTATATATAATTTAGATAAACAATACAAAAATAGCGGTGGAGAGATATGGGTGTGCGTTTGTGGGGATGAGGCTACTAAGGATGGGGTGAAGATGAGGTGTGTTGGACAGTAGAAAAGATACAATCAATGTGAAATGTCACTAATTGAATTTATTTTTCCCACTTCCATTAGAAACGTCTTTTTTTTCAATTTAAAAAAATTATTTTCCTAAAAAATATATTTTTTAAAAATTTTGACCAACTAATATAAAAAAATAAAAATATCTTATGAAAAATATTTTACTTCATACAGAACATACCCTTAACATCTACATGTTTTGAGATTCTTTCACCTAATATCTACAAGTAACTTCGATGGATGATGAAGAAATAATAAAATGAGAATTCTAAAAATAGTTTCTATTAAAGATTTTTTTTTCTCATCTGGTATTCCGCATTAGTACGATAGCCTGATTAATCTGAATTCACGTCGGACAGAGCTCTATTAGGAGGACAACGCTTCCTATCAATGATTTTTTCATATCAGGAGTTTGAATTCAAGATTTTTGATTGAAAGAGAAGCAATCTCATCTACTGCATCACATTCTTTTTATGGACTTAAATCGCATCCCAAATTAATTGTCATATTTTATTTCTAGAGAGTTAAATTATATTAATTTTAATCAACATTTTAAAATATATATTTTATCATATGGACATTAAAAGTTTATACTAGTAGTATTTCTAGTATAACTTTTTAAAATACAAATTTTAATTTTGAAAATATTGGGTTAACCTAATTCAATTTATTTTATAAAAAGAATAATTCGAAAGGCGGAATATGACAATTACTCCCTAATGCAATTATGGAATAATTTGAATGAGAAATTTTTTGTTGGAATGCGAATGGTGGACGGACAACCTCTGTCCAGGTTGTTGTTGTCTGATAGTCGTTTGGTTTGAAGCTAGTTATGTTAGAATTAATTATGACAAATAAATTATATTGGGATAAGTTATGACGTGATTAGTTATATTGAGATTTTTTTTTATTGGTTGTTTGATTTGTCAAATATGTATGACATAATTTCTAAGAATACGTTGTTTTGTTATAAAAGAGGATTTAAAGGGTATTTTTATTATTTTATATTTTTATCCCGAGATTAGTATGTCATCACAAGCATGGCCGGACCTAGAGGTTGCCAAGGGGGTTCGGTGAACCCCTGACAAAAAATTATGTCGTATATTTAAGATATTTTTAAAAAGTTTTATGTCTATATATTGGTTTTGAACCTCCTAAATGTAAGATTAGAGGTTAACTTAGTAGTTGAGGGGTTCCAAACACAGCATTAAAGTACCAAGATTAAATCTTAGGCACTACTTTTTTTTTTCCGAATCTCCTTGATGGAAATCCTGGATCCGTCACTAATCACAAATAGAGATAACTTATTTCAACCATAATTATTAATCATGGAATAAATTATCTCACACTTTGTAACCAAACAAAAATTAAAAAATATTAAAATTTTATCTCAAAATTATTTTACTTTATTCATCACACCAAACGACCACTCATAACATTAAAATGATTCTTTTTAGGTATTTGGAATTTGTAAGAAATTCCTTTCTAATGTAAAGGCTGCAGTGTTTGTTGCTCAGGCAGACTGCCTTGGGTTTCAAAACAGGCCAAAGTGGGCCACGAAATTGTAGTCCAAGAAGCACTAGTCAGTCCAACAAGATAGCACCTAATTTATTTAGGCTAACTACACATCATTTTTTACCTTATTTTCTATTATTCCCTATCATTTTAAAAAATTATAACTTCTCTCCTTTTCAGATACATAACTTTCAATCTTCCAACTCCACTATTTTTCTCCCTTTTTTCATGCCTATAATCACTCCACTATATCACCAGTTACTTTTATCACTCATTTATTTTGAATTTTAAATATTTTCTCTCTCCAGTTAATGATTTAAAGTTAATCAAGAGGTAGTTCTTCATTTATTTTTTTCTTTCCAGTTCTTTTTTTTTTTACAGGAAAACTCAAACAATAGGCTCAATTTATTGACTATATATCATATGTTTGTTATGTATGTGCAGCTATTTTATAACTAAATCATTATTTTTCATATTCATAATTTTTTTTTGTATATGATACATAGCTACGTCAAATTAAACGGACATGATACATAAATACTAATTTATACTACATGTATCGATCTCAAACCAAACAACTTATGGGTAACAATTACATGTTTAATGTATCCCGTAACAATACAATACTTATCAATTTAAACGAGATACATAAATAGTAATGTATCATGCACTAATTTTTTAGATATGGTACGTAAATTCGAATTTATACTAAATGTATCAATTAAATAGCAACTACCACACAATAATGTATCAATCTCAAATCTAACATCTTATGGGCAACAATTACTTATTTAATGTATCTAGTATAAATACAATACTTATCAATTTAAACGAGATACATAAATAGTAATGTATCATGCACTAATTTTTTAGATATGATACGTAGATTCGAATTTATACTAAATGTATCAATTACATAGCAACTACCACACGGTAATGTATCGATCTCAAATCTAACATTTTATGGGTAACAATTATTTATTTAATGTATTTAGTATAAATACAATACTTATCAATGTTCAAGCAATGACCAAGCTAAGATAGTTGCTGCCAATTACGGACTCAAATGGTGCATAAGTAATGGATATACAAAAATTCACTTAGTGGATTCACTGGTCATTGTAAACATGTTTAGGAACAAAGACACAAGGAACCTCATCTTCAAATGTGTACAACTTTTTGGAATGGGAATGAGGTGTCAAGCCAGACACAGAACACCTAGGTACTGCCTATGGTGATGACAATTCATAAATAAAAAAAACAAGATACATAAATAGTAAAATGCTAAGTAACAAAGATATTTATGATGTATCTTTTCAAAAATTTTGACGATCTTCAATTAATTAGGAGAATAATTTTGAATCTAAAATTTTTCAACAATTTTGAATCAAAATTGAAAGGATCTTCGATGAACTGGGAGAAGAAGAATCTTGAATCTCAAATTTTTTGATAATCTTGAATCAAAATTGAAAGGATGTTCGATGAACTTGAAGATTCAAACGGAAATCGTTTGTCCAACAACAATTTCATCACTTTTGTATCCTTCATAACTCACCTCACTTACCCAAAAATTCGACAAAAGTTTTTGACTCAAATCTGAAAGGTTTCTTCGTTGAACGGGGGAGCAATTTGAAATTTTGAATTTCTTCGTTCTGTTAGGATTTGCCTCTGTATGATTGAGAGTAAGAAGAAACGTAAACGTAATTTATGGGATTTAATTAATTTTTATATTTTATTCCTTTTTTAGCGCAACAGAAAGATTCTTCTTGTATTAGAATTAATGTATCCGGATGGTGACTTATGTATCCGGAAGGTACAAATTTTAAGGAATTATTGTAATTAGAAAAAGAGTAGGAATATGATGTAATTTACTTTTTACACTATGGAATTTATATAAGTTATACATTTATTTATTTTTTAACATCATCCAATTAGTCTGAATTCAAAAACATAAAATTTTTTTAACATTAATTACACCACAGTGATGATAATTTACCCTTTATTGGGATGATTAGTTAGAGAAAAGCAAGTTTTAATACTCTCTTGGTCCCTATTTACTTGTTAAATATTTCTCAATTTGATATTTCTTTTTATTTATCATTTTTGACAAATCAAAGAAGGACATTTCCTTTTTACCTATTATCCTCAATTTATTAATATTGAGTTAATGTGTTTGAAAAATGTAGTGAGTAAATATGTGTGAGATCCTATCAATTAATAGGGATAAAATGGTAAACTCACATCAATCATTATCATTTTTCTTAATAGATACTCCTTTTGTCCACTTTTAATTGTCATGGTTTCCTTTTTTATAGTCAAACTATAAGAACTTTGACTAAAATTTTACGATGTATTTTTTCATCATATTGATATGCAAGAAATTGCAATTTATAGTACTTTTCGTATAGTTTTTGAAAATCTAAATTTTTTGTTTAAAATATCGAATTAATGTAATCTAATTTAACTTTAAAAATTAATCAAATTAACTTTCGAAAAGCACAACATGACAAATAAAAATTGACAAAAATAGTATGTCAAGTTAAAATTTAACAAATAAATAAGGACAAAAAGAGTACACATATAATATAATAGAAAGCAAAGATAATGGGATTTGTAATAGTTGATTTGTTGTTTAACGTTATATTGTGGTTGGAGAATCTTAATTATAAAAGGGAAGAGCAAATTGGTAGTTGTAGTGCTCCTTATCAAGCTACTATTTGTTTATGAATTATTGATCCATAAACCCAATGAAAGTAACTTTTTCAGATGAGGATAATGGCCATGTTATGCGGAAAACTATGCAATTCCTCAAGTACATAAGCTTTAAAAGAAGGGAGACTGGTTTTGTACTTTTGTTTGTTTACACAAACTTCAAAGCAAGAAAAAGGTAGAGTAGGCATGCTTCTCTTTTCCCAGTAAATCACATTCTTATTTTTCTTTCAGAAAAGTGACCCATCAGTGTTTAAGGACTTTAAACAAATGTTCTTTCTTAGTAGCGTTTGGCCATGCGATATCATATTACGATATAAAATTGTGAGATAGAATCAACGTTTGGACATGTGATTTTACGCTGATTCCATTTCATGATTCCATATCATGAGATGTGATTCCATATTCTCTAAAAACCATGATAAGAGAATTCCATATCATGATTTGAGATATTTTTAATACAAAAATTGATTCACAAGTTTATATTTTGTTAAAACAACCCCGCAGTTATATCTACTAACCATTTATTTCATATGTAAATAAAATTTATAATCACATCATTACTTTTTAAAATTTATTATTCTCACCGACATAAAATTTATTTTTCTCACCAACATATAGTCACTTTAACTCATACCAACCGATTGTTGAGTAATAAATTTGTTCTCTTCATTTACTCCAACACCTAATTTATTACTTCTACCGTTTTGTATTTATTACAACTTATAGTTATATCTATTAGAACAACAGAGCAGATCAAATTGACCTAAAAGTCTTCTATCATTTTTAAGGTGAGTTAAATATTCTCTACTCCTTCAATTTTTAATTTCTATGACTAGATTTATAGTTTTTTCTAAGGTAAAATTTCAAACACATTAATAAATTTATTTTATGGCCTTAATAAGTGCACATTTATATTTTATGTGTAAGTTATTAGTATTTAGTTACATACTCACTATCGACTTTGTTTAAAGAGATAATATTTATTTTATGACTTTGCATTATCTTGGAAGCACTATTTTATTTACAAATATTGCTTTTATGAAGTGCATTCTATAATGCTTCCAATTTATTTTATGTTCACTAAACTAATATTGACAGTAAAGTACTTGAGAATGCACTTGTTGAACCAACGTCACAATTTCCATTTCCGCCACATTATAACTTTGAATTATATCCTTAGAATAAAAAGTTGTCTCATTTACGTCACATATGCTTTTAGTAATTGTTTATAAAATGTTTGTTGGTAGATAAATATTATGTTGTTGATGCTAGTTTCCGAAACACAAAAGGATTTTTAGCTCCATACAAAGAACTACGCTATCATTTGCAAGATTACAGAGGAAGTGAAAGAGAGCCTCAAAATGCCAAAGAACTGTTTAATTATAGCCATTCATCTCTGCGCAATGTGATTGAATGGACTTTTGGAGCTTGGAAAAATAGATTTAGAATACTGAAAAAAGGCATGAACCGTTATGATATTGATTCACAAGTGAAAATTGTCATAGCTTGTGCAGTGTTACATAATTATTTGCGAGAACAACAATGGAGTGATGAAATATTTATGGTCTATGAGCATGAAAATATAGTTGCAGATGATATTGACCAACAAATGGCTCAAAGTAACAATGTTGGTTCGTCTTCTCGGTTACATGATCGAGAAATGCAAGTTCAACGTGAGGAAATTGTTTGTACTATGTAAGGAGGATTATATTAAAGACTAGTACACTACAATTTATGTTCAATTTTTTTTATTGAATTAAAGTTTGATGAATTAAAGTTAGATGAAACAGTTACTTAGGTGGAGAACAAATAGCTTTGTAATAATTTATTATGCGATTTTATAATTTTTTGTTTATTTGGTAAGATTGAATAAACAATTGGAGCTATTTTAATAGTTTTACAACTTATGAGATTCTTATGTTTATGAGAAAATATACAGCACAAAAATTTCATATCGCGTGTCCAAACAAAACTTCAATTTCATCTTATAATTCCATATTATGATATCATATCATGATTTCATATCATGATACCATATCGCATGGCCAAACGGGCCCTTATATTCTATGAAAAAGGCTCAAAAATGTCTTAAACGATGTGAAATGAATAAAAATATATTGAGTTGATGGTTTGATTCAAAATATTTTTACCATCAATAGTTTTGTTAAAAAATGTTCTTATTATTATTTAATGAGTCAAAAAAAAAAATCTCAGTTTCCAAATAAACATATATATTATTTTTCTTTTCAAACACATTCTTTTCCTAATGACGATTTTTTTAACTGGAAAATATTTGTCATACTTCAATTTGAAAAATATTAAGAAATAAAGATATTTTCTAATTTACTAAAAAAAGTTATTGTTATCTAAATGAAAATTAATGACAGGGTTGCTATGATCTTATATATATGACCTATATTATCAGTCAAAAACGTACATGAAGTTATTTTTTTAATTTTCAAAATGAGATTAAGAAAAAAAGATTATTTTCTAATTTTTTTTTAGTTAAAGTGATTTTTAAAAAATATTAGAGTTTTTCTAAAAGTAATATTTTTATCGGATGCCCTCATAGTAACTCATTATTAATTTTTATTTAGATAACGATAATTTTTTTTAATAAAATAGAAAATATTTTTATTTCTTAATATTTTTCAAATTGAAGTAGGATAATTGTTTTTAATTACAAAAATCATCATTAGAAAAAAAAAGTGTTTAAAAAGAAAAGAAATAATATATTTATTTGAAAAAGGGCATTTTGATCCATTAAGTAACAATAAAAGCATTTTTGGTAGGGCTGGGCATTCGGTAATTCGGTTCGATTTCGATTTTATTTTCAGTTCTTGTAATTGTTGTACCGAACACCGAACCGAATTATTTTGGTTTGATTCGATTTTTGTTAATTCGGTTCGTTTTTTGTTATGGGCCTGCTTAGTGGGCTTTTTAAAATTTAAAATGGGTAAATCACATAAATATGCAATAATAAGAAAATATTTACCATCTATGGCAATATAATATTTCTAACTAAATATAGCAATTTCTTGGAATTAAAAAAATTGTATAGTGAAAGCCTTTTAATCTTCGCTTCTTTCCCTCTTTCTCTTGCCATTTTTTCTCCTCCTCCTCCTCCTCCTCCTTCTTCTTCTTCTTTGAAATTTTCATTTAAAGAACTATCTTTAAATCAGTTATTGCCCATATTTCACGATTTTCACCCAAAAATACGATGAGAATAGGAACGAAAGATCGAAAATTGTAAAAAATCATGTGCTTAAGCAGGAATTTCAAATCTCTAAAATTACAGCATCAAGAGTTCACCATTGATGGTCATCATAAAACTTCAATTTTTGAATTCATTATTTAAGTTTTACGAATTTGTGATTAGTTTAGATAGGTTGTTCCTACAAATAATTGCTCATATTTCACGATTGTCACCCAAAAATACGATGAGAAGAGGAACGAAAGACCAAAAATTATAAAAAATCATGTGCTTAAGCAGGAATTTCAAATATCTAAAATTACAGCATCAAGAATTCACCATTGATGGTCATCATAAAGCTTCAAATTTTGAATTCATTATTTAAGTTTTACGAATTTGTGATTAGTTTAGATAGGTTGTTCCTACAAATAATTGAAAATATCGTTTGGAGTTTATATCTCAATTTTAACAGGGTTTAGTTAAGTTTAGAATTGATTTTAGGAGAAATATTAGATTGAAGCTCGAAAAAGATGAAGTTTACGGAACTGTATCGCAATTGTATTAAAGTTGTATTATATATGTTTCATAATTGTATTAAAATTGTATTAAATCATGAATAATACATTTATAATACATATTGCAAACTTCACTCCCTTTTTAGTGATATCAACTAAAATAATTTAGGTAACACACTTGTAATACATTTATAATATAGACACAATATATTTGTAATACATATTGCAAACATCGCTCTTTTTCTTAGTGATACAAATCAAAATAATTTATAAGACATGTGATATACATGTTTTATTCATGAATTATACATTTTTAATACATATTGCACACTTCACTCCTTTCTTAGTGATACCAACAACAATAATTTAGGTAGCACACTAATAATACATTTATAAGATATGTACACTACATTAAGTTGAGACATTTTTATTTTTCTATGGTATGCTACTATGTCCAAGTAATAATACATTTATATGAATTTTTTTTGGTGCTTTAGTTATGACTTCTATGCTATGCTACTATGCTTTAGTGATCCTAATTCCTTAAGTTATTACTCCCTCCATTTCAAATTAATTGAATTGTTGAGACATTTTTTATTTTTTAAATTAACTTAATTGTTCAATTTTCAAGACTACTTTTAGAACATTCTTCCAATTTTACCCTTCATTAGTTTGTATTAAAATTAGTTATTATAATTAATGTTTAGTTATTTTATCATAAATTTGACAATAATCAATAAGGGTAAAAATGGAAAGCTATGCCTACTTTATGTCTTAATCTTCTTTTCTTAAATGGTATGAAATACCTCAACAATTCAATTAATTTGAAATGGAGGGAGTACTATTTATCAAATATTTAGTAATGACTAGCAATCTAACCAACTATACTAGGAATTTAACAAGTAAAAATAATAAAGCCAACAAGGCACTAACAATTTAACAAGTAATAAAGCTTCACTAAACTTCACAAATACAATGATCAATTGATCATATGCCATTACACAACAACATAATAACAATCTAACAAGTAACAATAATGTAACAATAATGCACCAATGTAGTTTCTTTCATGAGACCACTTTCAAGTTTCAAGTGCCAACAATAACAAATAACAAATAACAATAATTAGCAACAATGTAGTTTCTTCCATGATATCACTTTCAAATGCCAACAATAACAAATAATAATAATGAGCAACAATGTAATTTCTTCCATGAGACCACATTCAAGTGCCAACAAAGACAATAACAAAACTTTAGTACATTAAGCATTTCTTCATTGTCTTGACTCTTGAGTCTTGACCACTTGAACTTGAACCTTTTAAGATAAAATCAAACGTTAGAATACTACTTTTAAGATTAAAAAAAATGATATAATTAATTAAATAACGTATTGAACTCACCACTATTAAATACTTGAAACTTGCAATCATAAATCAACAATGCAAGAGTTTCTTCCACTATTTGCCATCTCTAAAAATAATAAAATCAAATATGTCATACAACACCATAAGTATTTTATTTTTTGCGAAAATAAATAAAAAATATAAAGTCTTACCAAGTTCAATTTTCTCAAGAAACTCTAAATTTTCTTCAACACAAATAGGATTAGTTTCTTGTCTAAGCCAATCTTGGACACAAATAAGGCATTGCACACATTTGGAAGTCAATGAACTTCTAAATGAATCAAGAATACGACCACCGGTGGTAAATGTACATTCCGATGCCACACTCGACATAAGAATAACCAATACATCTCGAGCCAATTGTGAAAGTATAGAAAATCTAGGAGAATTAACTTTCCACCAAATTAAAATATCAGAATCCTTATATTCAGGCTCTTGGTCTTCAAGAAGATATTTATCCAACTCATATTTAACACCTAAACTTTCAGAATCTTCCTTTTATTTTTCATGTAAAACTTAGTTCTCAAAGAATTTGTTTTCACGTTTTGAGAAAGACCACAAGTAGATGAATCAGATGAGTCAGATGAAGTGTATCCAGATGAAGATGATTGATTTTTAGAACCTTTAGCATACTTACTTACATAGACTGCAAATAATTTCTTCAAGTAAACATCTGCTTCATTATTCACTATCTTTCCCTTTTCTTCCCCAAGTAATTCTTCAAGAGCAAATCTAACATACAAAAACTTATTGCGAGGATCCAAAACAAAAGCAATAAAAAACATTTTGTTTATTTTTTCAGGAGTACCTCAATATTTCTTAAACTTTTCTTTCATCTCCGAAGCCATTTTACGCAAATCAACATCAACACTTGTCATACATGCTTTCAAATATGCATCAAGCTCACATATATTCTCAGAATGAACATTACAAGTAACCTACCGTGAACCTGAAACTTTCGATGTGAGCTCATAAATTTTTTCAAGAAACTTTGTGACATTCCTCACATTAACCCAATCCTCATTTTGAATTGAACCTGCAATACTTCCATCTTCACAAACATCAGTAGCAAGAAAAGAATCAAAGTTACCATCATAAAGATCAAACCTCTCAAAAGCCTTCTCAAACTTTTCTGCCGTATCCAACATCAAATCAGTGGAATTCCACCTAGTAGGCACATCTAAAGACAACATTTTATCACATTCTATCTTTTACATTTCAAGAAGTTTCTTGTCCTTGCAGAAGATGATCTAACATATTTCACCATTTGTCTCACATGTTTGATAGAAGGACCAATTTCTTTCAAACCATCTTGCACAATTAGATTGAGTATGTGAGTCATATATCTCACATGGAGATGCTCACCATCCATCATATTAGTTCCCCACATATCTAATTTTTTGGACAATGCTGAAACTGGCACATCATTTGAAGAAGCATTATCAACCGTAACAGAGAAGACATTGTCCAAGTTCCAATCAAGTAAACAATTAGTAATAGACTCACCCAAATCCTCACCTTTATGACTAGTGATAGGACAAAAAATCAATATTCTTTTATGAAGCACCCAATCCCTATCAATAAAGTGAACAGTCAAACACATATAATTGATTATTTACACCGAGGTCCATGTGTCTGTTGTAAGACAAATTCTTGGTTGTATTTCTCTAAAAGACTTTTTCAAATTCATTCTCAATTCACCATAAACTTCATAAGA
The DNA here is from genome assembly GCA_029582245.1 of Solanum etuberosum. NCBI lineage: Eukaryota > Viridiplantae > Streptophyta > Magnoliopsida > Solanales > Solanaceae > Solanum > Solanum etuberosum. Next base: position 83,635 of record JAJONR010001657.1, read on the forward strand.
ATCCCTTGTTATGATTCTATGAGAAGGAATTCGAAACAAAGGTTGGACTTTACTCATAAACTTCTTAAAGCCTTTCTTTTCAACAAAGCTAAAAGGTAGTTCATCCAAAATTATCATCTCAACTAAAGCACTCCTAACTACCTCTTGCTCAAACTTTCAATTCTCTATCGAAGAACTGTTACTTTGAATATTTAACAATGTTTGAATACTACGGGCAACAGGCGGGGACTTATTCACTTTACATCGGTTAGTCAAATGTTGTCTTAGACCACTTGTTCCATTTCTAGATGTATTAGCAGCATAGTTTTGTTTACAATGTAAACACTTTACTTTAAATAATACACCATTTTCAAAAAAAATCAAAGTGTTTCCAAACAGTAGATCTAGGATCCATTTATTTTTCTTTTTTTTATTCTTCTGTGCCAATTGACCCTCATTGCTACTAGTAGGTATATTATCTGTAGAACCAACCACACTTATTAGACTTTGATCAGCCACACCCACATTTAATTGATTCTGATCAGCCATTTATATAAAAAAAATTAATTTCACAATTCACACACTAACTAAAGTGAAAATAAAAATTAAAAAAGAAAAACGAAGAAGAAATCAAGATAATAAAAAGTCAGAAAATAATCAAATATGAAATACTTGCTAAGGCTGGTCGCACTCGCCGGTCGGCTCACTAATTGCTGAAAATTAAAATTAGAAATCGTTGACTAGTGACTACTGAGACACTGACTGCTGAGAGCTCAAACTCGTCGGTCGGCTGAAATGAGAAATCGTACTCGCCGGTTGACAGCCGTTGGTCACTGGTTGGCTGCTGCTGATCGCGGTGATTGCTGGTCGGCGGCGGTTGATGGTCCAACAAAAAGAAATTAAAGAAGTGGAAAGTGCGGGCTCAACTACGGCGTGGTGAGACATCAGACGTGGTGAAAATTGAAAAATAAAAAGTGAAAACCTAACCTAATTTTGTATTTTGCTATAATATTTAATATTAATAATTAATATAATATTAATATTTATTATAATATAATATATTTTGGTTAAATCAAAATAGCGAAGAATACAAAAAATGCATCTAAAAAATCGAATCAAAATACCGAAAATGAAAAAACATATACTGAAAACCGAACTGAAATACCGAAAAAATTTAGTTCGATTTAGTATTTTAGTTTTTCGGTATTTATGCCCAGCCCTAATTTTTGGACCAAACTATTTTCGACAATGACATATTTGGACCAAACTATCAACTAAGAATATTTTTGTTCATTTCACATAATTTTAAGAGTATTTTTGACTATTTTTTCTATATTCCAAAATATTTCAATAGCAGCACGCGCCTCAATTTTTCAGTAATTATGACGTAACACAGAATTACAACCAAATATACCAATATGTTACAGTGTTGTTTGAATGTATAATTACTTAGTACAAAATTTTATTCTTATTTAGAAGTGTGAGTTTAAGAGGACGAACACTGCATTCACTAATTGTTAAAAAGGTAATAGGAGTTGTACTCTTTTGTTGAATTGTTCTGGACCTATTTGATTGGCGATTGAATTATTGTGTTTCTTTCATTGACATGTGTATTTCACTTCTGTTTCTCCTATTGACATGTGTATTCCACTTAATTTTACTAAATATAGATAAACAGTTTGATATGTAATGACCCACCGTCATGTCCTTCTTATCAGGTTAGTTGTTAATCAATACTTACCCATTTTCCTTTATTTGAAATGTCCCTTCATTTTATTTTGATTTTTTCCTTTTTATTTGTTTGAATCTCACCATGTTCTTCTTATCAGTTTATTCATGTTATTCTCTGTTATATAATTTGAAAAAAGTAAAGTTGTTGGGTTCTTTATTTTCAATTAGTACAACAAAATTTTGGGAAAAAGTATTTTGAAAGTAAATGATTCCTTGCATGAGACTGTTGGGACTGGAATTGGTCCCAAGTCCTTGTGGATTCTTTGAACATTGCTGGTAGAAATTTTGTTCGTATCTTTATGATTCTTCTTTTGGTATATATTTTAGTGAAAAAAAGTATTAAAATTGATAGATAATGAAAATTGTAACTGTTAAAATCATTGAGAAAATTTCAAAAGGTAAAAAAAAATTAAAAAAAAAAAACAAACTAAAGTTAAGAGTTAATTGGGTGTTCAATTTTGCATATTAATGACACGTACACAGTTGCAGAAGTAGATTTAAACCCAAAGATGATACATATCTATATTAGCAATACTCAGATACTCCTCTGTCCAATAATACTGGTCCATTATTGACTTTGCACACTTCTTAAGAAACTATAAATAGAAGAGTAATTTTATTATATCACTCTTTGAATATAATAAATACAATGTCTTAAAAATGTAATAGGGAAATGACTATAATCGGAAAAGGGCTTAAGCTATTCTTGAACTATTAGAATTGGTATAAAAATACCCTTTGTTAACCTATTGACTCCAAAATACCTTTGACGTCAACCTTTATGACTCTATAATCCCCTTATTACAAACGACGCCATTAACAAATATTATTAGATTTTTCATTTAATACGTGTCATCATGTTATTCATTGAAAATTTAATTAATCTAAACAAATCAAATTCCGACCCAAACGTCCTATTTGCCTCAACTAAAAAAACCCATTTCCCTTCTGTTTTTATTTGTACAAGAAACATCGATCATGCCGGAATTTGCATGGATGAATTAATTCTCGATGTAAATTATAAAAAAACTAATGGTCACTTTCTATCTCACAAAGAAATTTTCAATCAGGGGTTATCGTAAAGTCTCTAAAGTAAGCATAGTCATGAAACCGAGTATTGATCCAGACATACAATAATGTGTATGAAATGCAGAGCTCATCTTTCTATCATATAATGAGAAACTGATAATTTATTCTGAGTTAAGCTATCTTGCAAGTGTTAATTTTGGCTAATTGAATATCAAGAAAGAGGTTTACGAGAAAAACAAAATACACAATGATGGAAAGTTTGGAAAAATTAAAACATCTCAGGCAAATTTCAAACATGTTTGATTTGTAAAGGGAAAACAATTTTCTCATCTCAAATTTCTAACAAGCCACGGATATCAAGGATCAAATCTTTTAATGAAAAGTCTTTCTTTAGAATAGGAAAAGACTTCTCCAAAAAAAATGGTAATTAGATAAAGCTTAATGTAACTATGTCATGAAGAAGGAGAAGAATTCTCCTTTGCTGAATGGAACCGAGAAAATGATTACGGTTTATGGGATTTCCATTTATATGATGGGTTTTTTAGTTGGGGCGGGTAGGGCTTAATAGGTGGATTCGGTTTTGATTGAGATATGATTTGTTTATGTTAATTAAATTTTTAGCGAATCATAGAGTGTCACATATTAAATCAGAATTTTAATTATATTTGCTAATGTGGTCGTTTGTAAAAAGGACATTATAGAGCCATAAAGGTTTACGTCAAGGGTATTATGAATTCAATAGATCAACAAATGATATTTTTGTACCAATTCCAATAGTTCAAGGGTATTTTAGGCTCAGAAACTAAGTGTAAAATTATCCATTGATTTCATGAAGTGGACAAGTATTGTTGGACATCCTAAAATAGTATAGTGGACAACTATTTTTGGATGGAGGGGGTACCATTTTACCTAATAAAATTATGAAAATTTATGAACTACCCTTATTCATTCTATCTATGATATACAACTTCCATTGCGTAGGGTACAATCCATATAACAATGTTTCTATAAAGTCAAAGCAATTTTAATCCTCCTTTATTTTGAAAAATGTATTTCAAGTCTCTTTTCTGTTGGAGGTCTAAGAAGTTGGATATTACACAACCTAGAGAGAGAAAAAGGATAGTATTACATGGGGAGGTGAGTAAAAATATAGTAAGAAGCACGGTGATAAAAACGATGATGATTCTGAGAATAATAAATTCAGAAGCAAGGATAATGGCCTCAAGCAAAAGAAACTTGCATCAAAATCATCTTCATATAGTTCCAGGAAAAGTTGTTAATTTTAAGGTGTGTCAGAGGACAAAATTAAGTTCTATTGTGCTTCTTATGCTCATGGTTGTTTAGGAAGTAGAAACCATGAAAATTGTTGACTTAAATTATTTATCCATTAATCTAATAATGTACATTAATTTTCCTAACTTTCTTTTCTTCTAGAAAGTGACTACTTCAGATTTTGATGGAAAAAGATTGACTGAAAAGCGTGATATACTCTTTATTTTGTGAAATGTTTTTGAATGCCTTTTTAACCTTTAAGAGGATTCAAGAAATTTACACTTTAAGTTTGATTATTTTCTGCTACATTCATCTAATTAAATTAAAAATTTAGTTTTCTCTTAACTTCTCATATCATATGTATATTTTGTCCAAGTATTCATCGACTCAAAGCTTAAACTTTCTTTATAATATTTCATCATTTTGAATAAATATTTTTAAAAATACACTAAATTACATGTTGGGCTCGTGCTGGCACGGGCTATACCCATCTAGTTTCATATATATGGGAGATTATTCGCTCTCATAGTACACATGTTTCTATTGTCTAGGATAGAAAATTACAATTTACTCTTTTTTGCGGTCCTATCAAAAGGGATGGGGTAATTAAGTTAATCTTAGTTGAGTGTTTTAATTCCTCATTTTTATGATATTTGTTTGTCCATAAAATTATATCGGTGCAAACTAAGTTAACATTTATAAAATACGGTTAAAGACTAAAAGTAAAATCGTTTGCTCATATCAAGATCTAAAGGTCAAAGATGAGAAGGAGATAATATTTATTAATAACTTCAGATAGCTTGTCCTTCATCTACCTGGTTGCTCTTTGAATTTTGTATTTATTCTAATTATGTTCTTTGTGTTACAAGTAAGAAAGATCAAATGTATAGTATTCTACTCTCATGCAAGAATTTATTTATAGGAAAAAGACTATAAGCTTACAAAAAGGCTAGTATAGATCTGTAACAACCCGTTCCCGTGGTTATGGATAAGCCAATGAAGAAGGAATTTGAGCCAGAAATTTTTTGAGTAGTAACTTGGAAATTTCCAGCCTAGGCCAGACTTAGACGAAATCTGAGTAAGGTGAGGTCTAGGGTAATCTGGTAATGGATGGGTATTTGATTATAGATTTTATCATTTGATTAGATAGCCAAGACGATAGGAGCATGTACGACTTTACAGAATCGAATTCCGGCAGGTAGACCGACAGAACTTAAGGAGTTGAAAGAACAATTGAAAGATTTATTGGATACAGGTTTCATCCGAATGAGTATCTCTCCATGGGGTGCTCCAGTTTTGTTTGTTAGAAAGAAGAATGGTTCTCTTCATATGTGTATTGACTATCATCAGTGAAACAAGGTGACTATTAAGAATAAGTATCCTCTTCCAAGGATAGATGATTTATTTGACCAATTCAAGGGGCAAGTTATTTCTCTAAGATTGATCTTCGATCGAGTTATCACCAATTAAGGGTGAGGGAAAATGACATTCCGAAGACAGATTTTTGAACTCGGTATGGTCATTATGAGTTCCTAGTAATATAGTTTGGTTTGACTAATGCTCCGGCGACGTTTATGGAGTTGATGAATATGGTGTTTAGACAATACCTTGACATGTTTGTGATTATGTTCATTGATGATATTTTAATCTATTCGAGAAGTGAGAATGAGCATATTGATCATTTGATGATCGTGTTGCAAATTCTTAAGGACCAATAACTCTTTGCAAAGTTTAGCAAATGTGAATTTTGGTTAAGGTCCGTAGCTTTCCTTGGTCATATTATTTCAAGAAAGGGTATTGAGGTAGATCCTAAGAAGATGGATGCGGTCAAGAGTTGGCCTAGACCTCTAACTCCTACAAATATTAGAAGTTTCTTGGGTTTGGACGGTTATTATAGAAGGTTTGTTGAGGGATTCTCTTCAATTGCCTCTCTTTTGACGACCTTAACTCAAAAGAAGGCTAAGTTCTTATGGTCCGAATTATGTGAAAAGAGTTTTCAAGAGTGGAAAGATAGACTTACTTCCGCTTTGGTGTTAACCTTACCGGAAGGGATGGACGGTTTTGTGGTTTATTGTGATGCCTCGAGAATTGGGCTAGGGTGCGTGCTTATACAAAATAAGAAAGTTATTGCCTATGCCTCAAGGCAACTTAAAGTTCATGAGAAGAATTATCCTACACATGACCTTGAATTAGCGGCGGACGTTTTGCCTTAAAGATTTGGAGGCACTATTTGTATGGAGTTCATGTAGATGTGTTTACCGACCACAAGAGTTTGCAATATGTGTTTAATCAAAATGATTTGAATCTTCGCTGAACAAGGTGGCTTGAATTATTGAAAGATTATGACATGAGTGTTCTTTATCACCCCGGTAAAGCTAATGTGGTAGTGGATGCTCTTAGTCGATTATCTATGGGTAGTGTTGCTCATATTGAAGAAGAAAAGAAAGAGTTGGTTCGAGATGTTCATAGATTGGCTTGATTAGGTGTCCAATTAGTGGACTCCACCAAAGGTGGTGTTATGGTTAACAATGGTTCCGAATCATCTTTTGTGGTGGATGTGAAAGCGAAGAAAGGTCTTGATCCAATTTTGGTTGAGTTGAAAGAAGCGGTGCTTAAGAAATCCGTTGAGGCTTTCTCCTAAGGGGGAGATGGTGTACTTAGATACCAAGGTCGGTTATGTGTTTCGAATATTGATGACTTGAGGGAACAAATCTTGACAGAAGCCCATAGTTTATGGTATTCCATTCACCCAGGAGCCACCAAGATGTACCGTGATTTGCGGGAAGTCTATTGGTGGAATGGGATGATGAAAGATATTGCGGGATTTGTGGCTAAGTGTCCAAATTGCCAACAAGTAAAGGTTGAGCATCAGAAACTGGGAGGTTTGTCCCAAGACATTAGCATTCCTACTTGAAAGTGGAAAGATTTGAATATGGATTTTATTGTTGGTTTGCCTTGCACCCAGCGACAACATGACTCTATTTGGGTTATAGTAGATCAGATGACGAAATCGACTCATTTCCTTCCCATCAAGGTTTCTTATTCGGCGGAGGACTATGCCAAGATATACTTGAGAGAAATGGTAAAGCTGCATGGAGTGCCTTTGTCCATTATTTCCGATCATGGTACCCAATTCACTTCTCAATTTTGGAAGTCATTCCAAAAGGGTCTTGGCACTAAGGTTAAGCTTAGTACGACCTTTCATCCCCAAACCGATGGGCAATCGGAGCGTACTATCCAAACTTTGGAAGATATGTTAATGGCTTGTGTGATTGATTTTAAGGGTAATTGGGATGACCATTTGCCATTGATTGAGTTTTCCTATAATAATAGTTATCACTCAAGTATTGATATGGCTCCATTTGAGGCACTATATGGTAGGAGGTGTATATCTCATATAGGTTGGTTTGAGGTGGGTGAAGTTGCCCTAATAGGTCCCGAGTTGGTACATGAATCCATAGAGAAAGTTCGACTTATTAGAGAAAGGTTGAAAATGGCTAAAATTTGGAAAAGTCATATGCTGATGTGAGAAGAAGGGATCTTGACTTGGACATTCATGATTGGGTTTACTTGAAAATCTCACCCATGAAGGGTGTAATGAGGTTTGGTAAGAAAGGAAAGCTTAGTCCCCGATATGTAGGCCCATATCAGATTTTGAGGCATGTTGGTAAGGTTGCTTATGAGTTAGATTTGCCAAATGAGTTGGCATCGGTGCATCTGGTTTTCCATGTCTCTATGTTGAAGAAATGTGTTGGTGAGTCGACATCCAAGTTCCCTTAGAAGGGTTGGGAGTTGATGAAAGTCTTTCTTATGAGGAAGTTCCGGTTGATATTTTGGACCGGCAAGTCAAGAAGTTGAGAAACAAGGAAGTTGCTTCTGTGAAAGTTTTGTGGAGGAATCAGTTAGTTGAGGGTGCTACTTGGGAGGCCGAGGCCAATATGATGTCCCGATATCCTCATCTTTTTCCTTCTACTCCTATTCTAGCTTGAGGTAATGATTTCTCTTGGTTTGTCCTTTGTTTTGGAGTCACGTGTTTTATGTGTTTCCATAATCTCCTTATGATTATGCATGTTCATGAAAACTTGTGTTTTAAAAGAAAATGAGTTTACATGATTGTTTTCCTCATGTTGTTATACATTGACTATGAGTTGCCTATAGACTTCATGAGATGAATTGATGAACATGCACTAGCTATGCGTTTTGAGAATGCATTGTGTTGAGAATGCTTTTAGCTTCGAGAAGGTAGTTCCTCCTTGAACATGGGAAATTTTGAAAATTCATGCATATTGGGTTGCTAGATGTAGTTCCTACTTCCTTATAATGTATTTGAGTATGTTTAGCTTGGAGTTGATGTTTCCTCCTTGTATATGTGCATTGCATGCATGATGGGCTGTTAGAGTTAGTTTCACCCCTCTTGATGTTTTGAGAACGTCCTAGCTTGGAGTTGATAGTTCATCCTCGGTTGTATGCATTGCATTGTAGGTTGGGTTGTTAGTTCATCTCCTACTCTTTTAGAACCAGTTTAAATCTCATTCGAGGACGAATGGTCCCAAGGGGGAGATATTGTAACACCCCGTATATGAAAAGAAAAAAAGATCAAATTTTGGGAAGTCGCAGGTGCCAGCCACGGAGGCCAACCATGGCCCGTGGGTAGGACCACGGACCGTAGTGTGGTCCGTGGATTGGCCACCATGCCAAGACTTTTGAGGCTCAGGACCACGGCTAGACCTACGGACCGTAGGTCAGACCACGGTCCGTGGTTCACTGGCCAAAGTTTGAGTCTCTGACCACCATCGACGGTCCACCAGGACAGACCGTAGGTCAGACCACGGTCCGTTGACTGGGGTCCGTTGGTGGTCAGCTGTCAGTTATTTTTAGGGGCAGTTGAGTCTTTTCCTAATTAATTAGTTCCTATACTACGTCATTTTACCCTTCACTAAGACCCCTATATAAGCATTTTCAACCCCCAATTTAACCCATTCACTTCATTCTTCCAAATTCACAAAAGAAAACCAAATCTCCTCTCCAAATAATTCTCTCTCTAGAACTTGAAGAAGAAGAAGAAGGATTCACTTAGGGTTTCAATTCAAGGTTTCAATTCCTCCATTGAAGGCTAGCATTTGGATTCAAGGTATGATAGTTTTCATCCATGGAGTTCCCAAATTCCTCTATTTCAAAAGGTAGAATTACCCAATTGAGTTAGGATTTTCTTCAATTAGCAAGGGTTCTCTTCAATGTTGATTTAAATGATTGGATTATGATCTCTTATGCATGAATTGATGAAATATGATGATTTCCCCATGAACCGACGTAATCCCTCCATGTTTTCAAGTTATGAGCTATGTGATGTGGGATTTTGATCTTCAAGGAAGAGTTTTATGAAATTAAGCATGTATTGATAGCTTTACATGTATTTATGATAAAATCCATATCTAACCCATATTTTCTAAACATTGATGATTGAAAGTAGGTTTTGAACCTCAAGAGGTAAATTATGGACTTATGCATTTTCTTATGAAATCTATGCAAATGTTTTAAGGGTGCTTTGAAAGTAAAGTAACAATGATGATGTTGTTGTTGTGTTGTTGAAAGGACATTCTCATAAACATAACTAGCATGATGTGAAAGGTTTTCTCACATAGAAAGGATTCTTAGGTTGAAAGGCTTTCTCACCTAATTGAATCAAAGAGTAAGAGCTATCCTAATGAACTAGCTTGGATTGGTTGTCCAAGGACATCTTTCCATAGATTATGAGATAATTCAAGACTTAATAACTATTCCGTGGGATTTATGCTTAGCACCGAGAGGATATTGATTATGAGATGGAAGATCTCCTGTAGTAGAGGCCAGGTTTCTAGAAATAATCTCTTGAGATGGAAGCTCCCCCGTTAGTAGAGGCCGGGTTTCTAGTAGCAATCTCCTTATCCCTTAACTATGTGCCCCCATAGGTTGATTAACTAGTGGATCCACTTAAGCTAGAAGTTCATGGTCCTTACCTTGGAAAGTAGGATAACCCTTTTTGGTGTGGGAGACACTGGGGGATCATGTTATAGCTCACATGGTATCTATGTCGGTTAAGGCTAATTTCCCCACATTAATAATGAACTAAAGTTACTTCAAGAAGTATCGCATATGAGTTCAAAGGTTTTAAAGATGAAGTTAGCTTGCATTGACCATGATTTTATAACTTATGTTTTATAACTCTTTGTATCATGTTTAGCTTGGTCAATTGCATGCCATGAAATGAAATGTCCCCTTTTAGCATGTTTTAACTGTTTTATGCATGGCTAGTTTTGTACTAACCCATACTCTTGCCTACATTTCCTTAAATGTAGGGTCCGACAGTCAGGTTTCCATATTTCGTGGCTAGAGGTTGACTTGAGATATTTTTCTGAGCTTTGGTGAGTCGTCATGCTTCGAGGACGGAGTTTATTGATTTTATTTTCTTTCATGTATTTCTCTTTTGGACATGATGTATGGGCTAGGACAAATTTCATTCTATTGTATTAGATGGCTATGATGAGACAAGTCTTTTAGACTTCCGCTTTCGTTTATAATTTTTTTTGGACTTGGACTATTGTTTTACTCTTATTGTTCTATTTCTTATGTTATGAGAGCTAAGTGGCTTGTACGGAGTCCTTCGGGATTCTATACGGTATGTTACATATAGGGGGTACCCCTGGGTCGTGACAACAAGGAAACTGAAAGAATAAAACCCCGTCCAAAAAGCATGAGGACTCACCAATGCTTGGAAACCTCTCAATCAACCACTAGCCACGAAACTCGGAAACTTGACTGTTGAACCCTACATTTGGGGAAATGTAGGCAAGAGTATGCGTTAGTACAAAATAATGTACCAAGTATAATACCTATGCATAAAACATTTAAGACATGCTAAAAGAGGACATTTCATGACATGAAATTGACCAAGCTAAAACATGATATAAAAGGGTTAGAAATATAAGTCATAAAATATGGTAAATCCAAGCTAACATCATTAAAACCTTTGAACACATATGAGATACTTCTTGAAGTATCCTTAGTTCATTATTAATGTGGTAAGTAGCCTTAACCGACATAAAGATCATATGAGCTATAACATGATCCCCCGGTGTCTCCCACACCGAAAAGGGTTTTCCTACTTACCAAGATAAGGACCATGAACTTCTAGCTTAAGTGGATCCACTAGCTAATGTCTATCTAGACAATCATCCTATGGGGGCACATAGGTAAGGGATAAGGAGATTCCTTCTAGAAACCCAAGCTCTACTAACATGAGAGCCTCCATCTCAATATAATTTCGGTGCTAAGCATAAATCTCATGAAATGGTCATTTCTTACTTGTTCTTATTATCCATGAAAGGGCACATCATCTTGCCAATCCAAGCTAAGTCATTGTCCATGGAAAGACATCATTCAATAACCCATCCAAGCTAGGTTTCATTAGGATAGCTCTTAATCTTTGATTCAATTAGGTGAGAAGACCTTTCAACCCTAGAATCCTTACTATGTGAGAAAACCTTTCACATCATGATTTCATGTGTATATGAGAAAATCCTTTCAATAACATATCAACAACATCATCCTTGATACTTTACTCTCAAAGCATCCTTAAAACATTAGCATAGATTTCATAAGAACATGCATAATTTCATAATTTACCTTTCAAGGTTCAAAACCCACTTTCACTCATCAATATTTAAAAAACATGGGTAGATATGGATTTCATCATAAATTCATGTAATTCTATCAATACATGCTTGATTTCATAAAACTCTTCATTATATTCAAAATCCCACATCATATGCTCATAACTTGAAAACATGGGGATTGCGTGGGTTCATGAG